>JAJIBD010034638.1:0-10025 GCA_021461705.1 Cryptotis parvus | reverse complement strand
GGAGGGGGTTAAAGACCACGCCTTGGCACTTACCTTGGGGCTGGATATGTTGAACAGAAAGACAGTGAGCACCTGAATGAACAGGGGCAATATTACAGCAGAGAAGGCTCTTGCCTTGCACACGGATGATCTGCAGTGCGGTGGTCCCCAGCACCCTATAAGTCCTCCTAAGTCAGGAGTGATCCTTATGAGTGCAGAGCCAGGAGGGAAGTCGAGTACCGCTCAGCCAGCCCCCAAAACAAAAAGCTGAAGAGAATAAGAGATGCTTTATGGGGGAGGTAGCATGTCCAGGTTCATTAGACTCATCTCCTCAGCCCTGACACTGCCCAGCCTGTTGGAACTAAGGGCCTTGCTCCAGAAGTCTCCAGGGACAAACGGTCCTGGGGCCATGTCTGAAGCTCTCTGCAGTGCCAAGGGGCTACAGCCCTGGGCGGGTTCCCTCTCTAAACTGGTATGACAACAGTGACTTCAAGGAGCTTCTATGAGGCCGGAGCCAGCTGTGTCCCCAGATAAGCAAAGCTGAGTGAGCGCCCAGGCGCTTCCATCTGGGTCTGGGGTTGGGCACGGGGCAGGACTCACGGCAAGCCTCCCCTCCCCACTACTCTCTGCCCTCCCATCCCCAGGTCCAGTTTGCGCAGAAGCTGACACAGATCATGGAGGAAATGTATTATCCAACGTATTGTGGGAGGCCAAATAAAGCTGTTGGTACTGGGAAAAGTGCGTTTTCACACCAGACACAGCCTTCACAAGGCGAATTCTCATGGCCCAGGTGGGTGGAGCAAGGCCAGGGTCACCCAGAGAGGAAGACTTGGGGTCCGAGCAGGGCTGGGGGCCCTAGTGATGCCAGGGATGGAATCCAGGTCCCCTCATGCAGGCCTGAGCCGGAGCCCTCCGCGCTGCCCCCAGCCCTCTGACATGAGAGCGTGGCCTCTGTCCACTGTTGGTGAACCAGACCTTCCAGGAGATGGCTCTGTTGAAGGACATCCACGAGTTGTGGCAGGCCCTGGTACCCCAGGTTGCTGACTTCTGAACAACAGTGCCAATGTGGCTTTCACCAGGTAGGACCCAGAAGGTGGCAGTGCCCTACAGCACAGCCTTGTGGGCACATCACTGCCGTAGGAGCAGCCAGGCAGGGCAACTGTGATAGTTGGAGGGTCTGGGGCCCTGGGCTGAGGATGTACACAGATGGGAAGAGGGGCGCGACCTTGAATGCCCCTGTGAACTGTCCCCTTATTGCTGGCCCTTGTCACTCTTTCCCCACAGAAGCTCCTGAAATATTGATGTGTACAGCTGGCAAGCCCAGACCTGGAGAGACAATGCCGGGAGAAGGCCCTTCACGCCTTTTGGACCCTTCCGGAGGCGGGTACAGTTGGCTGTATGCCCGTGCGACTTGGAGCAAACGGGGCGGGCACGTCTCGGGCCTTGTGATGGAGGAGGGAGGGGGCACATCGCGAGGGAAAGGACGCCATCCTGCTCTGGGCTAGGTCTGAGGGGTCACCCCAGCCCTGGGCCCGGAGGTGAAAGTGCCTTCTAGCCCTGAGGTACGGGACCCTGGGTTCTGGTATCCTGCAGGACCCTCCCCTAGTGTATGATCCTGATGCTGGAGGCGGTGCCGCCCGAGTGAGGCCCTGGTAGGGGCGGGCCCCAAGCTGCTCTCTGAGCAGCGCTTGGGCCGGTATCTGCCTTTCTGGGATCGTAGAAATCCCAGGACCTCAGCCACGGCGATCAAGATCCGAATGAATGATGAATACTTGAAACCCATAAAAGATCCGGGACAGGTGGGGGGGCGGGCCACAAGCGTGGGGTGGACCAGATAGACCATTCCGCCTATCCGAAACCAGGAAACGAAGAGTCCCTCCCGTTGTAGGGTGGGGATAAAGTTTGGTGGGCGGTACTAGAGTGTCCCACCCATTGGATGGCTAGTAACCAACCAGCTACACCGCCTAATGTGGGTGGGGCTTATGGATATGTAGGCCGGGAACAGCGTATCCCATCAGTCTCAGAGACCCCGGCTGTGCCAGTTTAAGTTTGGGGGGCGGGAACATGGTTAGATAGGCGGGGCCATAGAGACCACTGGAACCAAATCAGGTAGCTCTTAGGGAACCGCCTAGGTTTGGTGGGCAGGCCACCCTGGTTGGGGTCCCATGGCTTCAAGGACAGAAACTTTCAGGCCAAGTGCTGGTCGGGTGGCAGGGGCGGCACGGGGAGCAGGGTGGGACGGAGCTAACAATTAAGGCGCGAGCCCTATTCACTCTAGATGCCCACCAGCCCCTCTGGCAGGTTTTGGGACCCTGGCCCTAGAGCGACCCTTGGAGCGGACCTGCGCGCTACTGTGGCGCGGCTGTATGCAGGACCTGCTGGAGCGCCAGCTGTGTCGCGTTCTCAGCGGGGCGGTGCCCCGCGTGAGCCTCTACCTTCAAGCAGATGCCCTACCCGTGCTACGTGGACGTCACGTGGAGTTTTGCCCGCCGTTGCGCCCTCATTCCCCTACCTAGTCCCGTGGTTCAACCCAACCCGCCTTGCCTGTCTTCCTGGGTGTGGGACTGGGTCCATCCCAAAGAGCTGGTGTGGGCTGTGCCGTTAATTCTCACCAGCTCCCGTGGAGGCCTGAGGCGGTGGGAAGGGGAAATCCCAGAATAGCTCAGGTGCAGGGGAAATGGTCTGAGCTTCTGGCTGGCAGCACTGGGGATTTCCCACCTTCCCAGTGCTGATTGCCAAGAATGCACGGGAACCCCTTCACCCCCGCCCCACCCATGTCTCAGGTTCCTGAGAGTGCTGGAGCAGGTCATTGCCACTCTTCCTGACGCTGGCTTGGATCTGCGGTGGCGATGACCGTGTAGGAACTACGTGGTGCGAAGGGAGAAACGGCTGCGGGACACTATGCGTGCCATGGGGCTAAGCCGCGGGGTGCTGTGGCTTGGCTGGTTCTTCAGCTGTATCGTGCTTACCTCATCAGCGTGCTCTGCTTGTGTTGGTGCTCAAGGTGTGGCGCTCCTGGGCCATCCCTAGGCCAGGAGTGGGTGCTGGGCACCATGTGCAGATCCCACAACAGCAGATCTGACCTCTTTTGCCTCCTGCAGCTGGGAGACATTCTCCTCCAGCCACCCATTGGTTCTCTTCCTGTTCTTCGCCGCCTCCCCTGGCCACGGTGGTCCGGTTTCTTGCTAAGCACCTTTTCTCCTAATCGCGCCAACCTGGCAGCAGCACTCGCGGAGGCCTCGCCTACTTCATGCTCTATCTGCCTTACGCCTTGTTGGTGGCCTGGCGGGACCAGTTGCCCCCGGGGCGTCCGCGTGGCACGGTGAGGGCAGGGCTGGCCAGAATACGGTAACTACCCCGCTGTTGGCGCCACTGACACTCTGGTCCGCCTCACAGAGTCTCCTTTCTCCCTCAGCCTTTGATTCGGCCGAGAGCCTGGCGCTGCTAGAGGAGCAGGAGCACCGCTCACAGTGGCACAACCTGGGCACGGCCTGCGGGCGACGCTTCAGCCTGGGCGTAGGTCTCAGTCCTTTTGCTATTTGATGCCCTGCTCTACAGCCTGGCCACTTGGTACCTGGAGGCTGTGTGCCCAGGTGAGATGGAGGAGTAGCCAGAGCAGCCCAAAGTGAGACCGAGAATTGGACCGGGGGGGGACTGATGATGGAGGCGGCCTAGGGAGTGATTTCTGTGGGAGGCAGGTGGAGGGGCGTGGTTTGAAGTGGAGGCGGGGCCTAGGGAGCTGAGTCTGCATTGGGAGGTGAGGCTGAGGGGGCGTGGTCTCCAAGTGGGCAGTGAGACTGAGAGGAGGTACAAAGGGTGGGGTCTGGAGCAAGAGCAGAGACAATGGGCCAGTCCTAAGGCGGGGAGTAGGCCATATGAGGCAGACTTTTCAGCCATTGGATGCCAGGGATAAAGGGGTGGTGCTTTCTGTCACATGGGCACTGGGGCCGCCCTAAAGGGGCGGGCCTGGGTTCCCCGGGCATCTCCCTCCCCGGGTGCCCTATCCCCAGATGTCAAGCCCCAAAGGCTGGTTAGTGAACTCCCGTGGGTTTGGGCTCCAGGGGTAACTGCATCTCTTCCCTCAGGCCAGTATGGGATCCCTGAGCCGTGTGGAACTTTTCCATTCCGGAGGAGCTACTGGTTTGGACCCTCGGCCCCCAAGACTTCTCCCCGCCAACCCCTATAACGCATAGGGACCCACAGGGTGAGGGTCCCCCCATGAGCCTTATCAGGCGCTGCTGCTTCCCAGACCCCAACCACGGTCCTTGCTACCCTCCAGCTTCTGGGCATCCCAGGAACTCCTCAAACTTCTATAGACCCCAGCCCCACCAGTCCCAAGGCTGAGCCTGTGTTCCTGCTTCTAGTGCTGATGGAGTGAGGCGCCACCGACCTGACGGAGCGGGGTCTCTATACGGGACCTGGAAAGCGCTTTCCTGGTAACCCCAGCCTGCCCTGGCGAGGCCTCAGCCTGGACTTCTACTGTGGCCACATTACCGCCTTTCTGGGCCACAACGGGGCTGGCAAGACCACCACGATGTGAGCAGCGCTGCCCCCAGTTCTCCTGTTGTCTGGTTCCTGAGCGATAGCACAGCCCGAGGGCACTAGCTCTGCATGAGGCCTCCTGGGACTCAATACCCGCATCCCCATATAGTCCCCAGCACTGCCGGAAGTAGTTCCTGAGCACAGAAACTGGAGTCACCCTAGAGTGTCTTGAGATATGGTCCCAAACCAAAAAAAAAAAAAAAAAAAAAAAAGAAAAGGCAAAACAAGAAAAACTTGTCTGGCACCAGAGAGACTGCACAGTGGGGAGGACTCTTACCTTGCATGCGCTGACCCAGGTTTGATCCCGGTACCCCATATGGTCTCCTGAGCCCCACCAGGAGTGATCCCTGAGCACAGAGCCAGGAGTAAACCTTAAGCACAGCAGGTGTGGCCCCCAAACAAAAATAAAATGGTTCCGGGCCGGAGCGATAGCCCAGCAGTAGGGCGTTGCCTTGCACGCCAGCCCATGCCGGCCTGGGTTCGATCCCCGGCATCCCATATGGTCCCCGAGCACTGCCAGAGTAATTCCTGAGTGCAGAGCCAGGAGTAACCCCTGAGCATTGCCGGGTGTGACCCAAAATAAAGCAAAATAAAAATAATAAAAATAAAATGGTTCCGGGCCGGAGTGATAGCCTAGCGGTAAGGTGTTTGCCTGCACGCCGGCCGAGCCATGCCAGCCTGGGTTCGATCCTCGGCATCCCATATGGTCCCCGAGCACTGCCAGGAGTAATTCCTGAGTGCAGAGCCAGGAGAAACCCCTGAGCATTGCCAGGCGTGACCCAAAAAGCAAAAAAAATAAATAAAATAAATAAATAAATAAAATAAAAAAAAATGGTTCTTGATACTCTGCTAACCCTAGGTCCATCCTGACTACTCTCTTCCACCCTCTGGGGCTCTGCCTTCATTATGGGGACACTGATACCGGTCCAGCATGGAAGCCATCCGTCCAGACCTGGGCATCTGCCCACAGTACAATGTTCTCTTTGACAGGTGCGTCACCAGGTGTGTGTGGGGAGGGATTAGAGGGAGGAGGTCACTGTTTCCATCGCCAGCATCCGCCTCCCTCCCACGCCTGCAGGCTGACCGTGGCTGAGCATATCTGGTTCTATGGGCGATTGAAGGGTCTGAGTGCTTCCTCCGTTGGCCTGGAGCAGAGCCGCTCTGCTGCAAGACGTGGAGCTCACACACAAGTGGGGACGCAGAGACACGCCACCTCTCAGGTGTAGCCCCCTCACAAGGGGCAGGGACAGAAGGGAGGAAGCTGAGATGGGGGCTGGGGGTCTTAGGCCCAGCATGAGGGGAAAACAGGAGGAGCCAAAGATCAGGGCTGGGGGCCAGAGCGATAGCCCAGCTGGTAGGGGTGTTTGCCCTTGCACATGGCTGGCCTACGCTGGCCTGGGTTCGATCTCCTAGCATCCTACTACTCCTGAGCACCGCTAGGAGTAACTCCTGAGCCGGGAGCCAGGAATAACCCTTGAGCATTGCCGAGTGTGACCCAAAAAAGCAAAAATAATAAATAAATAAATAGATAGATAGATAGATAAATAAATAAATAAAATAAGGGAGGGCTTTGCCTTGCATGTGACCAATGCAGGTTCCAACCTCCACGTCCCATAGTGTCCCCTGAGCTCCACCAGAGGATCCCTGAGCACAGAGACAGGAATAAGCCCCGAGCATTGCCAAATGTGGCCCCAAAAAAGACCCAAAAAAATTTTTTAAAAATGAAATAAAAGGGGATGTGGAGAGTGCAGCACAGAGGCCTTGGACATCCATCCACGATGACCATGTCCCCCCACCCCAGGCGGGATGCAGCGTAAGCTGTCCGTGGCCATTGCTTTTGTGGCGGCCCCAGGTGGTTTTCCTGACGAACTCCACAGCTGGTGTGGACCCTGCTTCCGCCGCAGCATCTGGGAGCTTTTGCTCAAATATCGAGAAGGTGAGAGATGGTTGGGGTGGCCCAGCATGCCCTGAATTCTGCACAAGGGGGCTGGAAAGGTTTCCTGGAGGAGGTAGCGGAGGGTGGGGCTTTGAGGGATGAATAGGAGTTTGTGCTCCAGATGCCTGCCAGCAGGGACCAAGAGCTGGTGTTGGTTGGGTCCCGTGTCCAGGTCGCACCCTGATCCTCTCCCACACACCACTTGGATGAGGCAGAGCTCCTGGGGACCGCGGCCATCATGGCAACAGGCCGCCTGTGCTGTTGCGGCTCGCCACTCTTCCTACGCCGACATCTGGGCTCCGGTTACTACCTGACGCTGGTGAAGGCGGCACTGCCTCCTGTAAGGGCTGCCGCTGACTCAGACCCTGGCCCGCATCGTCCCATCTAGCCCCAATGCCTTGACGGTGGTCGCTTGTCTCTAACCACAGGACAGTGCCAATGTGGGAGGAACGTGGTGGACCCTGGGCAGTGGGGGAGCCAGGCCACCTGGACAGCATGGCCAGCGAGGGCTTGCCTGGGCTCAGCAGAGGTGGGCCAATGGGTGGGGGGGCATTGGAGCCAGGGAACAGCATGTTAGACTGGTTTCAGAGCTGGAGTTGAATCAAGGTCTGTTCCCCAGGGCCAAGGCCGGAGCCATAGGACAGCAGGTAGGGTGGGCTCTTCTTCGTGCGTTGCCAATCTGGTTCCGTCCCCGAGATCCCACAGGGTCCCGGAGCACTGCCAGGAGCTCCCCGGTTCCGACTGCAGAGTCAAGCGCAATCCCTGAGCATAGCTGGATGTAACCCCAAACCAACGAGAGAGAGTGGGAGAGAGAGAGAGAGACTGATTTACATAGAAATATGTCCAGGGGGCTGGAGTGATAGCACAGTGGGGGAGGGCGTTTGCCTTACATGTGGCTGACCCCAGTTCTATCCCGGCATCCCATATGGTCCCGTGAGCATGACCAGGAATAATTCCTGAGTGCAGAGCCAGGAGTAACCCTGAGCATTTCCAGGTGTGACCCAAAAAGTAAAAAGAAAAAAAAAGTGAAAGCTGGGGCCAGAGCAATAGTACAGTAGGTAAGATGCTTCATTTGTACTTGGCCAACTCAGGTTCAGTGCCCAGCATCTATGGTCCCCCAAGCATAGCCAGGGGAGTGATTTCTCATTCATTCATTCATTCATTCATTCATTGTGTTTTGGGTCACACCCAGTGATGCTCAGGGGTTACTTCTGGCTCTTTGCTCAGGAATTACTCCTGGTGGTGTTCAGGGGGACCATATGGGATGCCAGAGATCGAAGCCGGGTTGGCCGCATGCAATGCAAACAAACACCCTACCCGCTATGCTATCGCTCTGGCCCCCCAGGAGTAATTCTTGCAGAGGTATTAGTAACCTCTGAGCATTGCTGGGTATGTGGTCCCAAAACCAAAAAGAATAGAAGGAGAGAGAAAAACAGACAGAGAGAGACAGAGAGAGAGAGAGACAGAGAGAGACGGAGAGAGGGGGAGAGAGAGACAGGGGGAGACATAGCTGGAGAGACCACGCACACAGGGGTGGGGTGGCAGAAGAGAGCAGGAGAGAGCCCCAATGTACTCTGTTGCCATCCAGATATACCCCAGCAGCTGCTGGCATTTGTGCAACGCTGGTGCCAGGGGCACAGCTTGTGGAGGAGCTACCTCATGAGATAGTGCTGACCTTGCCGCACGTGGGTGCTCTGGACGGCAGCTTTGCTGGGCTCTTCCAGGAGCTGGACCTTCATCTGGGGGGAGCTGGGGCTCTCCAGCTATGGGATCTCTGATACCAGCCTGGAGGAGGTAAGGCAGATCTAAGAGGGCTGCCTGGAGGAAGTGATGCCCAGAAGTATGGAGAGGGGGCCTGTTTCTCGTCAGCAGGGCATTCCTGGGAGGAAGTAGAGTGTGGGTGGGGGGTGGGGGCCACTAAGGGGGACCCAGGGTGCTTGAAGGGTGGGGGTCCCCACCTCCTCCTGTAGTCCCCAGTCCCTGCTTTTTTCTCTGGAGATCTTCCTGAAGGTGATAGAGTATGCGGAAGACAGGAGTCTGGAGCAGAAGGCCGCAGGTCTAACCTCTCACCCGGGACAGGCTCTTTCTCTCTTTGTTTTTGCATTTTGGTCGCATCTGGCAGTGCTCAGGAATTACTCCTGGCGGTGTTCAAGGGACTCTCTGGGGATGCCGGGATCAAACCTGGGTCAACCACATGCAAGGCAAATGCCCTACCCTGTATGGTCGCTCCGCCCTGGCAGTCTCTGTCTGGATGGGGTCCCACCCAGCAGTGTCTCAGGGATTGACTCCTGTTTGCATGCTCAGGAGTCACTTCTGCAGGGCTCTGGGGAACCCTGTGGGGGCTGGGAATCAATTCTGGATCAAACAGACAAAGATGAGACCCCTGCACCTCCGCACACACCTGAACTGTCGCTCCTGCCCCTCTTTGCTTATGGTCTTCTGGGCTACACCTCTGAACTCCTCCTGGCTTGGTGCTCAGGCATCTGTTCCCTGATGTGCTCAGGGGTCACTTCAGGCCTTGTGTACTAAGAATTAATCGGGTTTTTTTTGTTTTGTTTTTTACTTCTGGTGCTCGGAATCACTCCTGGTGCTTGGGGACCATATGGGATGCCAGGGATCGAATCCGGTCAGCCATGTGCAAGGCAAACGCCTCCTCGCTGTGCTATTGTCCAGCCACTATTTATCATTATTATTGTTGGGGATCTTGGGGCCACACCTAATGGTACTCAGAGGCTATTCCTAGCTTTGTGCTCTGTGTGTGTGTGTGTGTGTGTGTGTATTTGTGTGTACGCAGTGGGGGGAACACTGTGTGTTGAGAGGCTTTGAACTGGGGTCTCTGGGATGCCAGACAAGCACTTTTACCCTCTGTGCAATCTAATTTATTTTTATTTATTTATTTATTTTGCTTTTAGGGGTCACACCCGGTGATGCTCAGGGGTTACTCTTGGCTCTTCACTCAAAATTACTCCTGAGCACGCCGGATTCCTGAGTGCAGAGCCAGGAGGAAAATCTGAGTTGCGGGGTGACCCAAAAAAAAAAAAAAAAAATTACTCCCTGGCGATGCTCAGGGGACCATATGGGATGCCGGGATTTAACCCGGGCCGCCATGGGCTGGCCGCGTGCAAGGCAAATGCCCTCCCCGCTGGACTATCGCTCCGGCCCCTTATTTTTATTTATTTTTATTTATTTATTTATTTTTGCTTTTTTGGGTCACACCCAGCGATGCTCAGGGGTTTCTCCTGGATCTGCACTCAGGAATTACTCCTGGCAGTGCTCGGGGACCATATGGGATGCCGGGAATCGAACCCGGGCCGGGCATAGGCGGCCACGCAAGGCAAACGCCCTACCTGCTGGGCTATCGCTCTGGCCCCTTTATTTTTCTATTTTGAGGTTTTTTTGGGGGGTGGAGAGGGGCACACTTGGCAACGGTCAGGGATTGCACCTGGCTCTGCATTCAGGAATCATTTCTGGTGGTGCTTGGCTGACTCTGTGGGATGCTGGGAACTGGAACCCAGGTCCACATGCAAGGCAAGCGCCTTACCCTCTGTGTTATCTCCCTGGTTTCTTC
>JAJIBD010034637.1:0-34174 GCA_021461705.1 Cryptotis parvus | reverse complement strand
GAACAATCCCTCAGCACTACCCCTCAGGGACTAACCTCTCAGCACCACTGAGTGTGACTCCAAATCATACATGACATAGAAGAGTAATTCAAAGAAAAGAAAAATCACAAAAACAAGTCAGAGAACAGAATATCTGCTTTTTCAAAATTATAGGGACTCAAGCCTTGATGTTGAATATTGGTCCAAGTATAATAAAAGAAAGATGTCTGAGAAAGAAGAATCACTATCACTATCAGTATCTTCCCATTAATCATCTATTTGCTAGAGCGGGCACCAGTAATATCTCCATATGTCCTGTCTCATGCTAGGAGAACCCAAAGGCATCCACTGGCTCCAGGAACATAAAGAGCCTCAAACCATTATATTAGGTCACGGGAATGACCCAATATAAATGTTACTGGTATTTGGCATATCAAATACTACACGAGCAGCTAGCCAGGCTTGCCATGCGGGTGGCAAACTGTTGTAGTCACCTCTAAATAAAGCATTTATTGATGAATCGCTGGGCTGCTAGCAGCCGCGCGAGCCAGACTGTGATAGTCTGGTCTGCTGGGTGGAGCTGTGATGAGAGAGAAGTCCGGGTGTGGAAAATGGCGGGCCCCATGGAGTAGGGGTCGTCTGGTTTGTTGTGAGGCTCAGCTGGGGTGGCAGGCCAGGGCTAGAACCCGCCATGTCTCTCGGGTGCCTCATGAGCGGCTGGGCACAGGGAAAGCAAGTAGCAGCTCTGCCCCATGTCTGAGAGTCTCTGGTTCAACATACCTGGGTACGGATTTCTCATACCTGAGAAAGAAGAATAAATGTTTAAAATTGCCTATCAATGAGGATCCTAAGGAACTAGACCAAGAGACCAGTACATTGCAACATACATACTAAAAAATAAGAGGATGTATGAGTGGAAGTTCATTTTATTTTATTTTTGTGTCACACCCAGCAATGCTCAGGGGTTATTCCTGGCTCTGCATTTAGGGAATTACTCCTGGCGGTGCTTGGGGGACCATATGGGATGCATGGGAATAGATTTGGCCGCATGCAAAACAAACACCCTACCTGCTGGACTATTGCTCTGGCCCCATATGAATGGAAGTTCAAAAATTGCAAAAGCTCAGGGCCCGGCCGATAGCCCAGCGGGTAGGGTGTTTGCCTTGCACGCGGCCGGCCCATGCCGGCCCGGTTCCATCTCTGGCATCCCATATAGACCCCTGAGCACCGCCAGGAGTAATTCCCTGAGTGCAGAGCCAGGAGTAATCCCTAAGCATCGCCAGGTGTGACCCAAAAAACAAAAAACAAAATTGCAAAAGCTGCTGGTGAGTGAGTGGCTCATCAATTCCTGGTACTTGGCATGACTGCTACTCAGCATACTTTTCAATCAACTGGGATGTCTGGGGAAAAAAGAAAAGACCATCCTTTAGCAGGTCGGGAAATTAACTTTCCCACCACCTCTCACTCACTGTGACTGTTAGGAAAGGATTATCCATGAAACATCTGGTTGATAAAGGTTACATCAAAGTTACATTGTGATGGAAGTGGTGTTTTTTAGACACTTGAATATTTTCATATCATTTAGATACATTCAAAAAAGGGTTTTGCAAGAGCAAAAAGGTCCCCCCGAACACTGCCAGGAGTAATTCCTGAGTGCAGAGCCAGGAGTAACCCCTGAGCATTGCTGGGTGTGACCCAAAAAAAGAAAAAAAATGGGTTGGGGCAAATGGCAACACATCTGGTCCCGGAGTCCTTGAGGATCCCTGTACACAGAACCAGGAGTAACCCCTGAGCATCACCAGGTGTGGCCCCATACCCCAAACAACAACAGCAACAACCACAACAAAAGGGTTTTGAAAATTCCTTTTTATAAAAACGTTAAAATGGATCACTGACGTTTGACCTAGTTTGATCTTTGGCACCCAATACGGATCCCCCAAGTTCTGCCAGGAGTGACCCCTGAGCACAGAGTTAAGCATAATCCCTTAGCACTGCCAGATGTGGCCCGAACCCCTTTTCCTCTCCTCGCCCCTTCCAGTTTTCTAAGAAAACAAATGGATCACTAAATAAAGGTGAGGGTATCTTAACCACCCCATTTTTGAGTGATAGGAAAGGCACATGTAAGTAACCTTTTAAGGGTGAGGGGCAAAGCTCAAGCTTTATACCCTGGCTCCTGCCATCCAGTCTTCAATACCTTTCCCCATCCACCCCCCACGCACACATATGTGTGTTCTGATGGTATCACTGTATCACTGTCTTCCCGTTCATCATCGATTTGCTTGAGCGGGCACCAGTAACATCTCCATATGTCCTGTCTCATGCAAGTAGAGCCCAAGGGCACCTGCTTGCTCCAGGAACATAAAGAGCCTCAAACCATTCCATCAGGTCACGGGAATGAGGTCTATAATTGTTACTGGTATTTGGCATATGAAATACGACACGGGTAGCTTGCCAGGCTCTGCCGCAGGTAGCATACACTGTATCATCTCAAAATCCAGCATTTATTGATGAACCGCGTGGCCGGACTGTGATAGGCTGGTCTGCTGGGTGGAGTTCTGATGAGGGGGAAGTCTGGATGTGGAAAATGGAGGCCCTCATTGAGTGGGGGGTCGTCTGGATTGTTGTGAGGCTCTGCTGGGGTGGAGGGCCAGGGCTAGAACCCGCCATCCCTCCTGGGTGCCTCCAGAGCGGCTGGGCACAGGGAGAGCCGGTAGCAGCTCTGTCCTATGTCTGTGAGTCTCTGGATCAGCATACCTGGGCCAGATTTAAAAAAGACTGGGCAAGGGGCCGGAGCGATAGCCCAGCGGGTAGGGCATTTGCCTTGCACGCGGCCGGCCTGTGCCGGCCTGGGTTCGATCCCGGCATCCCATATGGTCCCCCCGAGCACCGCCAGGAGAAATTCCTGAGTGCAGAGCCAGGAGAAACCCCTGAGCATTGCCGGGTGTGACCCAAAAAGGCAAAAAAAAAAAAAAAAAAAAAGACTGGGCACTGCCAGGAGTAATTCCTGATTGCAGAGCCAGCAGTAACTAACCTCTGAGCATTGCCGGGTGTGACCCAAAAAAACAAGAAAAATAAAGAAAAATATACATTGCTAACCATCAGGGAGATGAAAATGAAAAAAACATGAAATATCGTCTCATACCACAGGCACTGTCACACATTTCTGTTACACAAGAAATGCAAGGGGTCGGAGCGATAGCCCAGCGGGTAGGGCGTTTGCCTTGCACGTGGCCGGCCTGTGCCGACCCGGGTTTGATCCCCAGCATCCCATATGGTCCCCTGAGCACCGCCAGGAGTGGTTCCTGAGTGCACAGCCAGGAGTAACCCCCTGAGCGTTGCCAGGTGTGACCCAAAAAACAAAAAAAAAAAAAAAAAAAAAAAAAAAGAAAAAGAAATGCAAGAAAAACAGTGCTGACATGGATGTGGGGAGAAAGAGACCCTTATTAACTGCTGGCGAGAATGCCAACTCGACCAACCTTTTGGGGGAAAACAATATGGGCATTCCTGAAAAAGCTGGACATTGAGCTCCCATATGACCCAGCAATACCACTGCTGGGAATATATCCCAGGGCTCAAAAAACACAGCAGAAACACCATCTGAAATTCTATGTTCATAGTAACACTATTCACAGTAGCCAGAATCTGAAAACAACCTGAGTGCCCAAAAAGATGACTGTCAGGGACCCGCTGGGGTCCCCAACAGTACCAGGACAGAAGTTCTCTTCTACCTCTGAGGCCACTGGGGAACGGATGAAAACTCATGAGTCCAGCGCAGTTCCAAAAAGGCTTTTAATAGTACAAAAGTTCTACCACCACAATCCAATATAATGAAAGATTTCTAGCTCTGATCAGAAATTAGATCGTACACAAGAGCCCAAGTCTCCCACCAAAGACAGAGGATCTCACCTGAGAGGAGTCCTACCCAAAAGAAGGAGAAAAAAAGGTGTTCTGATGGTACTCAGAGAAAATTGTAAGCTTAAATTCGGTTCAAGGGGCTGGAGCGATAGCAAAGTGGGTAGGGTGCTTGCCTTGTACACAGCACACCCAGGTTTAATCCTCCGTACCCTATATGGTCCCCGAGCACCGCCAGGAGTAATCCTGAGTGCGGAGCCAGGACTAACCCCTGAGCATTGCCAAGTGTGACCCAAAAAAGCAAAAAAACAAAACAAAATCCAGTTCAAATAATACCCAATACATAAAGGTCTGCACAGAAAAACATAACTGCAAATCTAGGAAACATATGCGTGATTTTTTGTTAGAAAACCACACAAAGAAACTTTGTGGGGCCGGAGCCGGTAGGGCGTTTGCCTTGCATGCAGCCGACCCGGGTTCCATCCCCGCATCGGCATCCCCTCTGGTCCCCCGAGCACTGCCAGGAGTAATTTGTGAGTGCAGAGCCAGGAGTAACCCCTGAGCATCGCCAGGTGTGGCCCAAAAACCAAAAAAAAAAAAAAAAAAAAAAAAAAAAAAGAAAATGAAACTTTGTGGTATTATATTACACATTTAGTATAATGCTAACAATTTGACATTGCCAGTGAAAAATATATGTAGAAATTGAGTATTCTATGAAAATCAGAGTTCACAATCTTAATATTGTAGCTATTTATTTTTATTATTGCTATTTTAATGTGAAATGTAAAGTGACTATATTATAACTTCCTAGAATCCCATTTGATTATTTGCAGGAAGTTCTGAGCAATTTAATTTTCTGGGTGGAAGCAGGGGCGACACTGAGGTACACCCAGTGGCACTCAGGGCTACTCCTGTCTGCTCAGGGATCATTTCTGGCAGGACTCGGGGACCATATTCATCCAGCGGTTCATCAATAAATGCTTGAGTCTTAAGGTGATTAGAAGATTATCCCACCCGCATGGCAAAGCCTGGCAAGCTACCCGTGTCATATTTGACATGCCAAATACCAGTAACAATTAAAGACCTCATTCCCATGACTGATGGAATGGTCTGAGGCTCTTTATGGGCAGAGCGCCCTTGGGTATCTCGCATGCGACAGGACATATTGAGAAGTTACTGGTGCCCACTGGGTAATCGATGATCTACGGAAGTCAAGTGATCAAGTGATCAAGTGAAACCCAGGTCAGCTGAATGCACGGCAAGTGTCCTATCTACTATATTATCATTCTAACCCCAGCAAATTTACTTTTTAAAGCCAGTGATAATTATTTAAGGGGGCTGAAGTGATGGTATAGCATGTAGGGTGCTTGCCTTGCATTTGGCAGCATGTGTTTGATACCCAGCACCCCATATGGTACCCTGAGCACTGCCAGGAGTGATTCCTGAGTGCAGAACCAGTAGGAAACCCTGGGCATCCCGGGTGTGACCCTAAAGAAACAGACAGGGACTGTTGTTTAAGGAATTTAGATCAGACTATCTTTTTGGAGCCAGAACGATAGCACTGTCTTAGAGTAGGCGTTGCTCTGCAGGTGGCCAACCCAGGTTCAATCCCCGGCATCCTTTCTGGTCCCCTGAGCACCACCAACAGTAATTCCTGAGTTCAGAGCCAGGAGTAACCCCTGAACATCGCCAGGTGTGTATGACCCAAAAAGCTAAACAAACACCTGTTTTTTTCTTGAGAATTTTGTCAATTATCTTCATATAGTACTGAATTACAAGTCTGCATAACAAAAACCCTATTTTTACTCAGTGTATTTTGCTAACTGTGAAGGAAACATTTATTGCTAGCTTAAAAAATTCCTTTAATTAACTACTGCTATGTATTATTTTTAGTCTATATATGGGATGATAAAATTACTTATGATAATAACACTGACATAAGTGTACTTGAAATGAAATATGATCAAAGTCCTTTTCACTGCCCTTAGAAACTGGAAAGCTATAGTGTTTCACTATATTGTGAATAGAAAAATGAGTCTACACTTCAATCAATGGAGCTAGTTTTGTCTTTGCAATAGGACCACACCTCTGTTTAGAGGGTTGTGTAGAAGATGTATTTTCACACAAAATTAAAATAATAATTGGGCTCTTGCCTCATAGTGGTTGGATGTTACATAAGAAGATTGTGTCTTCATTCAACAAATATTTATAAAGTATAGACTATTAGTAACAATAATGGACTTCATTCCTAATGAATGGAGACATTACGAGTGCCTGCTCGAGCAAATCAATGAACAACGGAAAGACAGGTGACAATAGACTATATTAGATACAATTTTAGATATTGAAGGATTATCAGCAAGTGGCACAGACCAAAAACATCCCTACTTACAGAATTTCCTTACATAAAATCTAAATCAGACTTTGATAATAATATGTGTATTATTATTGGGGGAGTTACATGCAAAACAAATTTAATGAGATAAATGGCTTGTAATATTCAGATAAAGTGTTATGCAAGTTCACTTTAAAGTTTGAAATCAGAGGAGACACTAGTTTTATTTTGCAGGACTAGGAAAATAATGATTTGAGACTAATCTACAAATGTAATATATGCTATGAAAATTTCATATAGTTATTTTAAGTTCATTATATGCAAAATGTAAAGAACAAAAGCAAAATGAGGAAATTTAAAACTATGAAGGGCACAGCATGTCTACTTTGAATGTGTCGGGACATGAGAGGCTTTCAAGATGTCAAGCAGTACAACTGAAAAATTCAAAGGATAAAACTCCCCAAATTTCATTGCCTTCCTTGTCTTTAAATAATTACTTATTCTGATTTTATACCATAGTAGCATCTCTCAAAGAATATATTTTAAAGTTTCAGTGGAATCAGAGTTTTATAAAATAAAAAATATCTTAACCTATATTTTATTAATAATTCCAATGTTGAAGAGTCAAATTAAATGGAGTTTATTTATATAAGCACCCTGAGATATGAATTAAATAAGAGAAACACTTTTACTCTATCATTGAGAATATTAATTTACTTTTATATAATAAAATACATGTTAACGAAATAGCCTTTCAATTTGTCTAGCCTCTGAAAATTTTAGTTCCAGTAAAAATTAGAAGTATCATAGAGGAAAGTGCCAGTCAGACCTCTTCGAATAAATTCTAATGAGATGCATTTTTTTGCTTTATAATTTATTACCTTAAATAAATTGAAAATAGGAAGTGACTTCCAAATCAATCATTTTGCACCATAAAGCTCTTCTCTCCTTTTTTGAGAACGAATTAAATGGACAGCATACACGGAGATACTCAGAAGCACAGAGTGTTAAAATCAGAGAACTGGAACTGCTTATTTCAAATATTTAAAGTGAAAATTCATCTGTCCGGTACATTTTTTCTCTTAGAAAAAATTCTGCCATTCCCATTATTTCTCATTTTTCAAATGGACCATTCCTAAAGCTATTTTGCAAAAAGGAAGCTACTCTGAAGTTGTTTAATTATGAAAAAATTCTTCTGAACTGTTGATCAGAAGAATGTTTCTACCCTAGAAGGAAAAAAAATTCTGCCCTAAAAGAATCACTGCAGCACAGATAAAATTATTTCGTTAATCTTTCTTCTTAGACAATTTTTACAGAATATTTTAAGAACCCTATAGGAACATGAGCACAGATATTTGAGTACTTTGAATTCTTGAACAGATATAGTCTAATTATGTTTTGTTTATCTTTAGTTTGGTATGAGCTATCTTTTAGTTGAACTCAAGAGGCTTTCACTTTTGTCCTAGCCCATTATGATTTGTGGCTATCCAAATCAAAGCTATCCAATTGGATATGTTCTTTAGAAATTAAAGGGAAGCAGTAGCTAATGTAAGGTCAAATATAACTATTAGTAAGCATGCATACAACAAATAATCTAGCAGTTTGACATTTGACTCTTCAGTTTTGAAATTTTTACATTTGTATTTTTATTCTTTGTTTACCCATAAATTGTGTTTTACGATAATTATTTCTTAAGAAAATGTATAACTGGAGACTGAGTCCAAAAGGAAAAGCTTTCCCTCTGCTCAAAGAGCAGAGACCAAGTTTTACTTTTTACAACTGTCAGTGATTGACATCGGGAAGGGGGTGGATTTCTTTACAGAGGTTAGATTTTGCTTATATTTGCTTTCCCCACTCAGCAGTTAGTTAGCTGTGACATTTAAATAAGTTTTTTTTTTCCTGATATTGGTTTAGTACACGCAAGTGCCCTCACTGCACTGGTTTTCCAGGGTCAGGCTTTATCCAGTCCCCTTTCTCTGATTTCACAGGATTTTCCAAGAAGTAGATTAATTTCATTGATGCAATATTGGATTATTTTCTGAAAACTAAATTCTACTAATGCTTATCTGCAGAAAGGCTACTCAGTGCTTTTATGTTATTAAAAAAAATAAAAGGTAAAGGATGTAAAGGATGGCAGAAATAGTGTAACTCTCCTTACAGCTGAAGAAACAAAGCAATGAGGTGAGTAACTGACCCAGGGTCACAGCGAGGTCAGCTAGGCACTCAGAAAACAGGCACCATTATGGCACTCAGTTGGTGAAGACAACAGATTTACAGGTAAACAAAGTTATTGAAGTGCAGTTCTTAATTCTAAGGCACTGCCAAGGAGGACATTGAGCTCTCGCTGTAGGCTATGGTTCCTGAATCTAGTTAGGGGGAAATTTACGGCCAGCGACCACCACTTTGCACTGGGTGAGCAAGTAAGAGGTGGAGGCAGCCTGAGCTTCTGCTGTTAGCAATCCCCGAGATGGGAGGGGCGTGAGAGAGGAAAGTTTGAATCACACCACAGGGAGCTATGCATGTGCACGTATGTAGGTGTATGTGTGCAAATCGTCACACACTTAAATCCCCCTCTCTTTGAAATTTAATTGAAGCAGAAAGAAAATAAAGCTCCTGTCTGCTTAAAGTGTTAGTTTGGAGTAAATCCGACCATAGCGCTTTTTAAGTGTGCCATCAGGAGGAATGTCTTCATTTATTGCTTGGAATGAGTGAGGTGGTTGTTAATGCAGATTTGATGCCACTGCAGGATGGAGCTAAACCTTCGATCAAGCTTTTTCAGAATAAGAAAAATCACAGGCTAAAGAAGTCATGGAATCATTCTCCCTCCACACCAGTCTGTCCTACCGAACTGACAGTTTGGGACTGCTTAAATGAGATTCTAACTAAAGCTATGAACCACGTTACTCTTTCATTGCTTTTCAGGATCTTCTCTCAACCATCAAGGTGTTTGCTTCTAGCTTTCAATTACATACAAAATCTTGGGTCAGGATAAATGTGGCTGTTTTGTTTTTAAAGTAATTGTAGTGGGTAAAACTCTTCCTATGTCTCTTATCACCACAAACACAGAAAAGTATTTATTACTACCCCTAAAGATGGTGATATGGTTTCCTTCGCTCAATAAAAAACACATCTCAGCCCTGTCCCATCTCAGCTGTATGTACTGACTTCAATTTCCTCAGCTGTAAAATGGGAACCTAGTAATAATAATCTTTCTAGCCCTCAAATTAATGAAATTGATTTATGAACCAGGTTCAACAGAGTCTTATGAAAAGAAGATACTCTGAATAATTCCTTAATGAACATCCCCACAAAATCTTTCTTATTTATAAACTATTCAAGAATTTGGAATAGATATTTTCCCTTTCGGGTTGCTCAGTATTAGGTTCTAACAAAATTGTTTTTCCATTAAAAAGTATTTAAGAGTTTAAGTGACAAAGACAAAAGTCACAACTCTAAAAGTTACATTTTAGAGAAATTGCAACTTGCTATTTACTATAATGACTAGATATCTTCCTGTTGGCACATCCTTTTCCTGTTACAAGTGCTTTAAACATTTAAACTTCCCTTTAGAGCAGTATTTGCTTTAATACATTCTCATCTGGGTTTTGAAAACAATTTATCTTCAAGTTTATTGGTATATCCACAGCAGACTTCAGAATCCAGCCAATAACATTATAGAACATTGCATAACTATTTGAAGCCACCATTCTGTGATAACGTGCATAAATTGCATTACTTCCAAATAAATTAGTTAGATTATCCAATCTCCAAGGAGTTACCTATATGTAAAATCAAATTCTTCAAAATCCTTAAATTACTTATAAGTATTTTTTTTAAAGAATCATCAAGAACTTTTTTTAGGCACTTAAAAGTGCAATCATATTTCTTGCTTTAAAAAAGATATTTTACTGAATCATTGTGAACTACAAAGTTACAAAGACATTTGTGATTGAGTTTCAGGTATACAAATGTTACAATGCAAATTCTTTCACCAGTGTCCACTACCCTCTACCGTTATTGATTTTATTATTAGAGCATATTTCAAGTTTTATTTTCAAAATTTAGAAGGGAAAGGACTACTTTTTAAGCCACAGAAACAAAAATTAAAAAAATAATTTTATCTTCAACTTAACTTAATGTTTTTTAGCTTACTTCAAAGAAACATGGAAAAAAAACACAAAGAAACATGAAAAAATCTTTAAAAAGCAGAAAGTTTGTATCACAGATATTACAAGGAACAACAAGTTTAACAGAATTGAAGAGATTCTCCCCAGGATAACTAGTAAAACAACATGCTAACAATACATTCAATGCTTGTAGTTTTAGTATTATAAACAATAATGCTATAAGGTTCATTACTGGATTTGAATGTAGAATATGTTAAATTATAGCTTAAGTCCCATAAATACTCAGAGTTTGATTTTTCTTTTCCTATAGATCTTTTCTGCACTGGTTGTAATATTTTTATTTCCACTTAACTCCCACATCTGAGAATAATTCAGTTTATTAGCATAAGATTGGCGTAGATAAGGAAAGAAAATAAATGAATCCCTTATTGTGTAACAAAAACAAAAATTTAATTTATAAAGCAATGATCATGGTTCATATTTTTAAAAGTTGAACGTGTTAAAATATTTGTTTATTTTCATGTGAATGTATACCTTCCCTTACTTCTTGCTTTGCAATAAAATAATTTAGGGATATTTATTAATCAAGGAAAGACCTTTTTACTATTGAAACAATATTAAAAACTTTACAGTGGTCAGCTCTGAAGCAACATTAGTTTAATCTTTTCCTATTCTTTAATAAAGCAAAAAAGCCAGAAAATAACAGAACACAGAGTACACACAGATTTCACTTAAAATCTGCTTCCTATTCATATCTAAGTTTTAAAAATACTGCTCTTACAATAGCAGCAGACATGTATCTTTGAGTTTTTAATAGGGCATTTTCTTAAATAACATTACTTACTTTAAAAAGAAAAGTGAAAAAATAAAGCATCCAGATACTGATCTTCTGTACACATAGAAGTGGTAGAACAATCCAACAAAAAGATTTTGTGATAAGAACTTCAGATTTTATAAGTTTAACACTTACCATTTCAAAATATGTGATCATAAAACTTCTACAATTATTTAATGTAAATAAAAATTATTTTTAAATTAAATTTATTTTAAAATAATGTGATTGAATAGTTTGATATCTGTTAACAAGTTTTAAAAAATAAAAATAAGCATAGAAGATTTATGATAAAACAGTTATTTAAATTTTAATGTTTAAAAACATTAAATATCCTAATTCTTCAGTTGACTGTTACTTTTCTCCCTCCATATTAAAAACATATTGAAGGAATCTGATAGAAAAATAAACTAAAATAATGCTTATCTGACTTGTTTAAACTTGCAAACTCTGATTCTGAACACAAGTTCTATCATGCTTTATTCCTTTACAGATTTCTACAAAGGGCTTCTCAGTAAGAATATATATACATATATTCCTATGACCAATTATACACAGTGGCTACATTCCATACCCTACAAAACTGTCCTCAACTGGAAGACTTATAGTTGTTAAATGATACTTTTAACTCTATGTCACTGTTTTATTAGATAAAACATGCTTCTCTTTTGTTGTTTATTAATCTTTAAAACAAAATTCAGTTAAATGTTTCTAAGTCACAATGTTAGCTCTAAACTAAATAAAAAAATTGAATATATTTCTGTAGTTGCCAGAGGTATTTGTGTAATATACCAAAATTTTAGTGTTTTTTGGTTAATTTTATTTTGTTATTGGGTTTTTATAGATGATCACTGATTTAAATGAAAACCAAAAATGTCATTTGAATCTTGTTAGCAAACAAATATAAGAGAGTACAGCAGGTAAAGGGCTTGCCTTGCATTTGACCAAACTGGGTTTGATCCCAGGCACCTCGTATCTTCTGTCCTCTGGGCATCACCAGGAGTGATACCTCAGTACAGAGCCAGGAGGAAGCCCTGAGCACAGCCAGGTGTGGCCCTCAAAACCAAAAAAAGCAAAAAAAGAAATGTAAGAGCAGAGAGTGACTCTAAGAGATGGGTAAAAATGCAACTTTTTAAGCATTATTTAACAAACGAAAACAAAATATAATGGTCTCATTCTGTGTTTAATTCCTTCAGAACAAAATATTTACACTATAACAGGAACCATACCTGTTTCTAATGTATCAAAGTGATATTTTTTCTTGGCTTTTTTAAAAATTTTTCTTGGTGTTCTTTTTATAAATTAGATTTTTGGTAGCTGGATTAAAACTAGAAAAAGGGATTCTAAGAGTTATGTTAGTTTAATGGAAAACATTTAATAATAATGTGTCTCATATTTATATCAAATAGTACACATTTGAAAAAAGTCTTTATATTAATATTTTTACAAAGTGAAATTTCATTCCTTTAAAATTATTCTTCAAGACTTGGACAATGCTAGGGAAGACATATTTAGAATGCAAATGAGACATGAAAAGTTTACCTACAAAGAAAAAATAACTAAAGATAGAAAATTTTCTTTAGTGAGTGGCACATGCTGATCCTCCTAAATAAATAAGAAAGAAAATTTATCAAAACAGGCTCAATGGTTAACATTATATTAAGCCTCATTTCAAACAAGATGTCTCTTTGAAGGCATCGGCAATTTGAAAATAACTGGGAAATTTAAGTAATTTGAGTAAAGCAACAAAATATGTAACCAATTTTATATTTTTAAGCATCCCACTATAAAAAAGAAGTCTGTTACAAAAGTACTTTAGGACAAATCTTTACAGTGTCCATCTGAAGAAAGATTTCACATTAGGTTTTGGATTTTTGTCTGTTATAAATCAAATTCTTACAAACTTTAGCTGAAATAATAATAATAAAAAAAAAACTCACCTTATCTACTGCTATACTCTTCAAAGCTGGGATCACCAAGCAGGAGAAAATCTCAGAACCAAAATGTAAACTGAACTCAGAAAGGAATGAATTTTAATGAGCCATAGTGGAAATGGTAATGATCTACCATTATCCTTGCAAGTAAGGAATTGATAAATATACTGTTTTATTATATCTTCAAGTTCATTTTTTTTCTCGCTCTCTTTTTTTCATTTCTTTTTTATTTATAGGCAGCAGCAGTTAAAATTTCAGGATTTATCTTATCCCAACAATCACCTCAAAGGAGTTATTGGTTTATTTGGGAATATGTCCTGAAATTTGTTGTTTTATTAAGAAAACTTGAATTCTTAAATTCTATCTTGGCATGGCATTCTGAAAATTAAACGGTTAGAAAACAGTAAATAGGAAAATAGTAAAAATATATTAGAAAGTACACAAGATTAGCTATCACCTCAGTATGTGCTTTGTTATTTGATTATTTTAATGAGAGTAGGTTCTTATTGTTCTTTCCAGAGGGCTTTCATGCTTGGATTACTGTCCCACTTTTACTCCTTCACTTAATACCTTTCTCTCTCACACTTTCCCTCAACCCTGAGTAAGGAAACTGCAAGACAAATGAGTTGTAGCCAAGAAATAATTCTGAATCTCCAGCTCCTCTCAGTTTTTCCAGACCCTTCCCCCCTGAAGTGCCTATCTTCTTTGTTTTCTGTGGCTGGTCTGCAAATACTTATGGACACACCAATTACCAAAGAGTCTTTTCTCTAAAGATCTCATCCGCCTTTCTTTTAGAAGAACAGTAATAATAAATATTTTAAAGTTTCACTCAACTACTGCAGTAACATGAAGGAAATAACGATAACAAAAAAATTTTCTTTCCAGTACTTGAATATGTAATGTTTAACAGAAAGAACACTTTTTATTCAATAGTTAAAATGAAATTTCTTCCAACCAGAACAAAAAAAAAATTAAAGAAAAATAAATCATCAGATAAACCTTTAATTTGAGAAAACAGTTGAAACTGCCCAAGGTTTTAGTGTTTTGGCTCCTTTAATTCTGGAACTTAATTTTTACAATTTTCTCCAGTCTAAGAATTTTTAAATTAATTTTCTAATTTTAAAGTATAAAAATGTAGAAAGTTTAACACCAACCTAGAATAGTTTTACAAATGGTTAAGCATTTAAAATTTCCTATGTGCTAAAGGGTTATTTAACTGAACTCAAGTAATCCTAAACCTTTACTATAAATTTATTTACTATAAAAACTACAGAATTTCAACTAACTTATTAAACTCAAATCATTTTTAAGTTACTTTGATGTTTCATAAATTTTATATGAAAACTTCAAAAAATACATGAGATGTAGCTGAATTATATAAAATGCAAACAAAATGTTCTTTTAAACAGATTTCCTTACAAACTAGCTTTTAAAATTTTGTTTTAATAAAATTTTGTTTTAAAACTCTGCTCAAATAACTAAGTATTTTGTAATAGGAAAATTATTCTTCTTCCTTCAATTGCTTTACTCTTAAGAGACTAAAACTAAAAATAGTGCAGAGGTAAATAAAAACAAAATTTCCAAAGAAACTTTGGTAGTTGATGTAATGTCACTAGAAGAATTAATATAAAAAAACTTAACTCACTGATTTAAACCAATTCCCAAAGTTTTGACAATAAACTAGGGAATTATTGTTTAGATTGGTTTTTAACCAAATCAGGTATTTAATCGACTTGAAAAATGAACAATTAAAAAAACTGTGAACAAATCTGATAAGTCAAACTTCTAAACAGGACATTTTCTCTTTTTTTAGATTATTAACTAGCTGGAAAGTCTGCTATGAAATTAGATACACTAAATATATACTTCCGTCTTTTCTGTCATGACCAGAGTTCTGATCTTTATTTTTCTGAAGACTAACAGTATTTTATTCTAGTATAAACGCATCAAAGACACCACCATATAGAACTCACCATTGCAGCTGTTTGCTTTTACAGTTAATCAAATTAAATGATTATTTCGTTTATTTTTTGCATTGGCAATACAATTTCGTGTTTGTTTTTATTTCTCACCGGTCCACCAAACGTCAGTAAAATTAGAACATTTCAGCTACGGAAATCGCTAATCCTTCAAGGTCGGTCCCAGCTTTGGTCTTTAGGGCAAGTTTCAACGAAAACGTGGTCTCGGCATAGTTGATTTTAACCGGAATTTTTCGTTTGCCTTTTTTTGGAAGGGGTTGTTTGATTTTTTGCTCAAGACAAACTCCCGTGGACCACAAAAGGGAGGGTGGGGGTGCACGAATGAATTTCTCCAAACACCCAGGAAAAAGTTCAGGCAACTGTAGAGCGTATTTTGTTATCTTAACCGAAAAAGAGTCACAACGTGCTAAGATGTTGAAAACGGACAGGGGAACCCGTGCGACCCCAGGCGCTGAGCCCGGTGCAAACCCACGACCTCCGGGCTCGGGCGGCGGGGGCTGGGAGGGGCCTCAGTGGACACCACGCGGCCAGCGGGCCGGGCCGGGCCCCACTCGCGCCGGTACCAAGCCTCGTGGGCTCCCTCGCCTCTCCTCTCTTTGGGGTGGGGGCCACAAAAATTAAAAAGGAGCCGCGAAGTGGGGGCGGGGGAGCCTCATTTCACCCTTCAACAGCATAAGCAACGAGGGAGCAAAGGGTTAGTTTCGCGCCACAAAAGATGGAAATGCCGGGGAAGCTCGGGGGCCAATGAATGGAAACCAGCAAACGGCTCCGGCGGAGGCAGCCGGCGCTGATAGGCTCCCCACGTCCACCAATCGGTGAGCCGTAGCCCCCCCGCCCCTCCCCTGCCAGGGGCGGTGTCTCCCCTACGCTGGTTGCTCAACTCGGTCTCGTCGAGTCTGCCCCGTGGAGCGCGGGAGCCCCGCCCTGGGGCCGCGTTTGCGCGCCCGTCGCGCCGCTCCCCCGCCCGCCCGGGGCAGGGGGCGCAGGGTTCGGCCGTGGTTCCCCGGTCTTTCCCCGTGGGGACGCGCTCGCTGGACGCCCTCGCGGAACAGGCCGGAGGTGCGGGATACGGGTAGTGGGACACACGCGCTGCGTGGCAGGTCGACCTCAGGTGGGGAGCTGCAGCGGGCGGCGTACCCCCAAGGCCCCCACGTCTAAAACCGGGCACTGGGCTTCGAGCGCGACGGGGCCGGCACCCGAGACTCCCCGTCCTCTGGCGGGGCGTGGATGGGTCAGTGCGGGTCGAGGGCCGCCACGGAAGCGAAGCAGGCGGCCGAAGATGGATCTTCCTCCGCGTGGAGCTTCAAGCCTTCTCCCTGTAGAACCACGGGAGGGGAGGAAACAACTCCATCTTCTCGTCTCCGGGGGGCACCATTTTTTTTTTAAAGAATTTAAAATAGAAGGCGGCTGATCGCAGAGAAAGGGCAGAGCCCAGTTTTACCACTTATCATGCATCTGGTTGGAACAGATCAGAGTCCAGGAAAGCTGTACGCAGGAAGGAGCAAGAACATGTTTAAGAAAAAGGAAAGGGGGGACCCCAACAAACCTCTAGGAGGCCCAGCGACGCGGCGAGCACTGCTTACCCAACCGAGCCAAGGGCATCTGCGCTGGGTGGTGGGGGTCTTAAGAAGCAACAAAATGGCCCGACTCAGTCCTTTTACCTGCACAACCTTCACTCTTAGCCAGTGGTTACAGCATGTGTAGCCCAGCTTTTAGCATTTTTCGGCTTTAATATTACACTGATCCTTTGAAACTTTTAAAGATTGCCTTTAGGTTAGCAGATAAGGAGGAGGCGCAGCTGTCTGAAAGAGTTAGGCTACAGTCGTTAGGAAGCAGTATGAATGGAAGATGGGTGGGTAGGAGTCCTGTCTTGGAGTTCACATTCACTCAAAGTTGCAACTTCTTTGGGAAGAAATGGTGAGCCTGAGGACACGATTCCTTGCGTGAAACCCATTGAAAAATCTGAAGGTAGTTCTATATTCATTCTTGGAGACACACTAGAGATAGTCTTGCACTTGGAATGTCAGCACAAAGCAACTACCCAAGCTCTCTTTACTCAGCTATTGTATATATACTTAACTCCTCAAATGCTTGGAAGATTGGAAGTCGACTGTATCCACGGCCCTTTTTGATGTCTGAGTTTCTATAACTCGTGTATGTTTTTAAGGTCCTAGATGGAGTATCCATTTTGTTACAAAAATACACAGATTAAGTTCACAAGAGTGCCTGGAACATATTTCATCAAAACAGCACAACTTGTTTTAAATTCCAGCTGTTAGATTTGTTTGATAGTGACAGACAAGCATGGGCTAGTATTTATAGAAAGTAAACACTTTATAAACCCATGCTTTAGAAGTAGTTATTTCTTTAGGTGTCAAGTTTTAATAAGAACAAAACAGTCAACAACCCACAGTGCACCATACAATGAACTTGGTAAACAAGCTGAAACAAAAAATAATTTGTTGTGGAAAAAGTTCAGTGGTTATCAACATCGACAGATGAGAAGGAAAACTCAAGTGTACATGGTAAACCTAATTAATATAAAACATGTTTCTCCAAATAATTGTTGAGCTCATTCAACAGGTACATAAGATAAATTCATAGTTGATATTAATATTTTGCATATCACAGCAGTCAAAGGAATTCATGCTTTTTTTTAAGCTAATGTTTTCTTTCCAAAACAAAAAGAAAAAAGTGTTCTTTAAGGAAAAATTAAATCTACTCCATCAACCTAGTTTCACCACCAAAATGTTCTATTAAGGTAGAATTCTTAAAACAGTTCTAAACACTATTACACAAGGACATTTTGTTCCCACCAACTTAGAAAGTAGTAACATTTCAATCAACTAAATGTGAATGAAAATATTGTGTACATTTATAAAGTTGGGCTTGCTTGGTAGGAAGGAAATACCTGTTAGAAAAACCAGTTGCATGTAAAATGGATGATCTGACACTTTCCGGTTCCTTAACATAACATTCTAAGTTCCTTTCAAAAGAAAAAAAAAGTAAATACTCTGCATCATGCAATAATTCACACGTATTGGGAAAGTAATCTGCCCCTCATCTTTTAATTGGGAAGCCCTTTCAAATGCCATATATGGTTACGACAAAGGAAAATGTAATGTAACATAATTACGGAGCTATGTCATAATTACTTCCAGATGGTTCAGTGTCAATCCCAACATTTTCTCTATTACACAATACATATTTTTTACTGGTAAGAGTACTCAGCTATGAAAGACTTGTTTCTATTTCCGTCCTAGGTCGAATCTCCTTCAGCAATTAGCATTTTAGCTCGTTATCAGAGAATACCTGTTAAAAAGATACCCCAAGAACCCAATGAACAGGACGCCCGAGCCGCAGCGCGCACCGCCTCTCAGCGACCCTGGGCCCTTTCCAGCGGCACCCCAGTCCGGCGCTCATTTCCGTCTTCCTCGGCTCCGGGCCACAGTCGTCGGCGGGGCCGGCCGCCCTGGGCCCCGAGCCTCCCCCGACGCGCACCATTGTGCGATCGCACACGGGGAAATTATGAATGGCTCCGCGGACCAAACGCGGGCGGCACGCCGGCGCGAGAGATCCCGACCGTTTCTCAAGTGCGAATACCACCTAGGGCTGAGGCAGAGACGTCTTCCTGTTTTTCGAGTCCCAAGTTTTCCAAGTAAAAGGATTTCAATAAAAGTACCAGCCTACCCCTCTTCTCCGCCTTTGGAAACTACAGGAAGAAATCGCTTCCTTTTGCATCACACTTTTCCCACTCCCGCGGCCTCGGGACTGGGGGTACGCGGAGAGGAGAGCCGGCCAGTTCCCTACACGCCCCCACCCCAGCCCCCGAGCCCCCGCCCGCCGCCGCCGCGCCCCTCCCCCACGGCGGCCGAGCCCGCCCCCCGGCCTCATTTATCCCGGAGCCTTTTCTGAATCGCGCAACCAATGGCAGACGCGAAGCCCCGAGCCACCGCCGGCGCAGGCGGAGGAGGTGTCGCCCAGACACCCGCCCAGGACGCCGCCGCGGGCTCCCCTCCCCACCGCCCGCCCGCCCGCCGGCCCGGGTGGGGTGGGTGGGGGGGCCGCCCCCCTTCCCCGGCGCCGGGGCCCGGGATGGGTGCGCGGGTGGGGCGCGTCTGCCCGCCTCTACCCCAGCGTTCCTCCCCACCCACCCCGAACCCCGAGCGAGCGTTTCCGCCCCTGCAGCCCCGCCAACGTGCTCGCTGCTTCGCCGAGGTCGCAGTTCTCCTGTCACTGAAAGCCACCGAGGGGCGTTCGCCGAGGGTGACTCTTTGATCTGGTTCCATTACCTGCATTTTATTTTTTTTAAACAAAATGGAATATTTACAACTCCTGTACACGGGAGCTTAAGGAACTGCCTAGTTAGCAACCCCCCACCCCTTCCTCATTTAAAAAAAGGAAAGAAATCAATATGCCTCCCTCCCCCCAGGACCCGCCCCGACCAGATAACCCTTTCAAAACTCCAGGGGTGACGAGCAGCGCCCCGAGCCGCGCTCCCCGGCGCGTCCCGGCCCGGCCCGACCGCGGCTCCTCAGCCTCGGCCCCCGCCCCAGCGCCCTCCTCTGCCGGGGTCCCTCCGTCAACCCCTTCCCCTCCCCTCCGTGCGCTCCCCCCCCCGCCCCCAAAGCCACTCTAATTGAGGCGCTGGGATTCCTCACGTGAGACGTTGATTTGTAGTTTGAACACGTGGCTCATTCAAAAAGCCGGACACTCGGAGCGGATTTTTTTCCGCCTCCCCTGCGCCTTCCTCCCCGCACCCCCGGCTCCCCCCGCCCTTCTAGCTAGTTACTCTTCGGGGTTTTCCTTTCTTTTCTGTTTTTTTTGTGGGGGGGGGGGGGGGAGGCGGCGCCTGCCCTCGCCCTGGGTGATATTTTCCCCGTCGGCCGGCCGCGGCTGCGGGGCTGGGGAGGAAGAGACAAAAAAGTCTCCCCCCTTGCCGCCGCCCCCGCTCCTCCTCCGCCTCCTTTTTCTCGCTGAGCCCCGCCTCCGGCTCGGAGTTGGGAAGACTCGCCGATGCGTTTGGGGTGTAGGACGCCTTTTGCTTTCTCTCTCTTTTTTTTTTAAATAGCTAGGGGGAAAAAAAAACCCAACAACGGAAAAAAAAAAAGAGGCCCCGGAACCTTCGGCTCGCGCGTCTCGTCGGCCTCGCTCCGGGTTCTGACCGTGCGTGTGTGTTTTCACGGCGAGAAGACGAGGGCAACAAAAACCCACCGGATCCAGCCACCTCCCCGTGGGTGGTTTTAATTTTCGTTATTATTTTTTTTCCTTTGGGAATTTTTTTTTTAAACCACCACTCTGAACAATGAACAAACTGTATCTCGGGAACCTCAGCGAGAACGCCGTGCCCTCGGACCTCGAAAGTATCTTCAAGGACGCCAAGATCCCGGTGGCGGGCCCCTTCCTGGTGAAGACGGGCTACGCCTTCGTGGACTGTCCGGACGAGAACTGGGCCCTCAAGGCCATCGAGGCGCTTTCAGGTGGGCCCGGCCCCGGCCCCGCGGCCGGCCTCCTCCTCGCACCCCGCGGCCGCCTGGGCCTGCGGGCTTCGGGGACGCTCCAGGCCCCGCGGCTGGACTCGGGGCCCCTCCTGAGTGGGGGAGCGCGGACGCCCCTCCCCTCCCCCTGGAGTCCGGCGGTCGGAGGGAGGACGCGCTGTCAAGAGAACTCGGGCTCGGGCCCCGGGCGGCGCGGCGGGGCCGGAGGGAGCCGCGCCCTCCACCCGCCCCTGAGCGCTCGGCGGGACCCGGGCGTGCAGCTGCAGGTCGGGGCGTGCGGGCCTTGGGGCCGCGCCCCTCCCCTCTCTCTCTCCCTCTCTCTCTCTCTCTTTGGACCGGCCCCGGGCGGCTGGTCTGTGGTGCGGCTTCTCGGGCCCCGTGGCCCCCTGATCCCGGCGGTGGGAGCGCGCTGTGGCCCCCCAACACGCCGCCCAGCCGACCGCCCAGGGCAGCTCCGCCCTGCGGGGGCGAGCGCGTGCAAGCCTGGGACCGAGGCCCATTCCCCCGTTCCCACTCCGACCCGCCGGAGGGGCAGGTGGGGCTGCCTGGGGGGGCGCTGGGGAGGGGCGCAGCCTTTGGCTCGGTCCGGCCTGGAGTGCGCTAGGCGCGGCGGTGGGTTCCGCACGGGCTGGCTGTCCGCGTCCCTCCGGGAAGAGCCCGGTGCTTGGACGATTGTCGGGGTCGGGCCGAGCCCTGAGCCTTCTCTCAGAGCGCTGCCCTGGGGACCTGCAGCCTCCCCTCCTCTCCCTCAACTCTCGCACTCCCCGCCCCGCGGAGGCGCCCCGGGCGCCCCCTCTAGAAATATGCCTTGGAACCACCCTCCCGGAATCTGTCCCCGGGGTGTCCAGGCCGGTCCTGCTGGCAGTCTGGGGGTGAGGGGGTTGTGAATGGCCCTCGGGAATGGGCTTGGGGTGGGGAGAGCATGCGACCCCACCCATCCGTAAGACTACTTCCCCAAACTCCCTTCCCACACTCGCACAGGGGTCACCCCTAGCTCGGAGCCGCGTCGGGGTGCCACTGAGTCTCCCCTTCGGCTGTGCGGGTCCTTTGGGCCAGAAAAACAGGAGAGCCCTGACCGCCGTCTTCCGCCTGTGGCCCCGCAGGTAAAGTGGAGCTGCACGGGAAACCCATAGAAGTGGAGCACTCGGTTCCGAAAAGGCAAAGGTGAGTTACGTCTCTTCCTTATCGCTTCTGTTGGCGGCCCTTCCTGGGGACCGAGGCTCGACGTTGCTGAAAACGACTTTTCCTCTTTTGCGGCCTCTCTCTTGCACCGAAGTTTGTGTGTGTGTGTGTGTGTGTATGTGTATGTGGGGGGGGGCGAAGAGGGCTGACTTTTGGTCCTCGCCACTGGGTTATTGTTACTGGCATGAAAGTGGCCCAGACAAGGCTGAGTAGGTCAAGTTGTTGCAGCAGGAAATCAGTCTCAAAGGGCACTTCTGGGGAGCTGAGGCCCCCCCCCCCCCACCCCCGCGCCGAGTATCGGCGAAAGCAGCTGCAGGCACGCGTGGGTGTGGCTCGCCTTTCCTCCGCGGCCCGCCGTGGGTGGCGGCGACAAGTCTGAGAGGTCTGGAAGGCCATCCCCACATCTGCGAGGGGAGGAATTACTCCGGGCCCCTGGTGTTCGCTGGCCAGGCTTGGGACACCGGGAGCGCGCCTGAGTTCTGCTGGGAGCACGCTCGGCCCCTCCAGAATGCCAGGGGTTTGGTAAATCCCCTTTGTCTCCCTCCCACTCCAATGTCTGTATGTATTACCCTGCACCGGGGTTAAAGCCCCGTATTTGTGCTGCTTGACTCAGGGCTCTTTACCGGTCGCTTGTGTCACTTTCCTGTTTTCACAACCCTGGAGTATTTTGGAGAAATGACTTCGTGCTCCAGAGCAGACCAGATCCCTGGCTCTGAAGAAAACTCAGAACTGGAAAGGAACGCACTGATACCTCCTGTTTGGGGCCAGGGTTGCCCTTTCTGTGCTTTTTTGCGTTTTGCAAGCCTGTGCTAGGGTTTCTCTCTCTCTCTCTTCCCATCCCCCTCTCCCAGCTTGGGCTGAGCAATAAGCTGTAAGTTAATTTATTTTTTTTTTTTTTTTTTTTTTTTGCTTTTTGGGTCACACCCGGCAATGCTCAGGGGTTTCTCCTGGCTCTGCACTCAGGAATCACTCCTGGCGGTGCTCGGGGGACCATATGGGACGCCGGGGATCGAACCCAGGCCGGCATGAGCCGACCGCGTGCAAGGCAAACGCCCTACCCGCTGGGCTATCGCTCCGGCCCCAGCTGTAAGTTAATTTAAACCAGGACCTTGTATGGGAGCGCGCAGGTAGGGCCTCGAGAAGAGAATGTCCGAGGGTTAGGAGCGGGTTTCTTTGCATTTCCTTCTCGGTACTGTGCAGATGGTGACGGATTGAACTCTGTTCAGCTCAAGCTTCTGAACAAATGTGGTTTTGGTAGGAAACAGCTTTCAATTTTTGTGAATTTGCCTTATCCATATACTTAATTTTCTTTCTAATAAGTTGAAAGGGTCACTTATGTGACCTGAACTCCAGCTGGAAATTTTGGTAGTGTTGGAGCTATTTCATCCATTACACTGGGGGTGGGTTTGGAGCCAGAGCTGGTGCTCAAGGGGTATTCTTATCCGTGGCTCTGTGCTTTGGGGGAACATTCACTGTGCTGGGCTTGGCAAGATGCAAGACAAGTGCCCTAACCCCTGAACAATTTCTCGGACCCTAAATTAAAAAGATTTATTTTTGGAGGTTGGGGCTACACCTGGTAGTATTTGGGAACAGCTCCTGGTGCTGTGCTCAGACTTCCTGGTGGCGCTCAGAACATGTGTGAGGGATGGAACCTGGTCTTCCCACAGCAAAACCCACTCAAGTACCCAACCCTAGAAAATAGATTTTAGAATCACTTGTATCACTTGTCTTCCCGTTGTTCATCCATTTGCTAGAGCGGGCACCAGTAACATCTTCATACTGCTAGTGTCACCTGCTAGTGTAGCCCAAGGGCATCAGCTCGCTCCAGAAATGTGAAGAGCCTCAAACCAGATTTTAGATTTTAGAAATCAGATTTTAGAAGATCAGATTTTACAAAGGTCATAAAATAAGAAAGGACTTGTACTGAAAAGTAGCTAATTTGATCTGAGCTGAAATGTAAACATTGAAAAATTGTCTCTTCTCCCCCCACACCCATAACATTGAAAAATTTCAATTAAAAAAATGCTTATAGTCAATCTACCTAGGGGGAGAATAGAACCCGCAAGTTCTAGTAAGTTCATTGTATCTTATTTTTCTTAAAGGTCAAATAAAAAGTAAACAGTGCTGCATTGAAGGTCCAGTATTTTGTGCTTTGGAGAGTCTAAATTTATTTTTTATTTTATTATTATTTTATTATTATTATTACTTTTTGCTTTTTAGGTCACACCCGGCGATGCTCAGGGGTTACTCCTGGCTCTTAGCTCAGGAATTACTCCCCTGGTGCCCAGGGGACCATGTCGGATGCCTGGGATCAAACCCTGGTTGGCTGTGTGCAAGGCAAATGCCCTACCCCATGTGCTATCTCTCAGCTCCGCCCGAGTTTCTAAATTTAAAAATTAAAATGTCTTTTGTTTCCAGATAAAATTCATTGACCTCTCAGTAAATGAAGATTGCCTTGCCTTACTCTTTTGTTGGTTTCCAACCTAATGTGAATTTCTCTCCTGGTGCAGGGAATTAAAAACTTAAGACTGCCTTTTCCCCCTTCTCTTTAGAGACTTGCACCAAGCCTAACAGTTACTTGTTACTTTATAAGTAACTGATTGCCTTTTCAGGAAAGCATGTGTCTAAAATGTTACCAGTGGCAGAAGTATTTATCAGTAGAATGTTCTGCTAGTAATCAATTTGGATTAAATTTTCTTGATTTTGTTTTTCACTTACATGTTCATTAGAAGTGTCAAACAACATTTTGTTGATTTTTGAGAATGATCTAAAAACAGATGAAGCCAAGAATGCTAGTATGGCTGGTGCTCGCCTCGCTCTTGTCTGATCAGGTTCAATCCCTGACATTCCTTATGGTCCCTGCGCCAGGAGTGATTCCTGAGTGCAGAGCCAGGAGAAACCCCTGAGCACAAACAAACGGAGTTTGCTTTTTTGCCCAGGAAAATATTGGAAGTCTACATTACAGTTTTATTTTAGCTGAATCTTGGTGCTATGCTGTGTTTTCCCTTATCTGGATTATTCCACAGTCCGAATAGATTTTGGAAGAGCTCAGAGAAGGAAAGGTGATATTTCAAATGCTGGCACCTGTGGGAGGTCTTAGACATAGCATCGGTGACAGAGTTGAAGGCAGTAGACTGGTCTGCACCAAGCTGGACTTCAGGGAGGAGTTCTTTGTGCTAAGCACTCATTGCATTCCATCCTGTCATGTGAGTGTCCGAAGCAGGCACACCCACATGTGCGGAGGTGACCTTTCTACCTGAGGTGTAAGGCATGTTGGGAGCCCCGGCTGAAGAAGGCTTTTAGCAGTTCTCTGAGATGGATGGATGAGCTTGCAGCAACTAAACCAAGGATGTCGGTCCAGGAGGTGGTTGGGGCACTTAGGCAGGCTGGCTAGTGTAGTGGAAGGGTGGGATCCCTTTCAGGAAGAGGCATTGTTGGGTTTAGTTCAGACCAAGTTTAGCTCCTGATTACCGAAGTCTCACGGGAATGTGGAAGGAATGTTGCTTTTCTGCATTCAGATACCCCTCAGTGGGGAAGGTTAGAGCAGAACTTCACTTAGTTTGAGGTCCCCTATATCTGGAAGAGAAAGTTTCGTTCGATATCTGTGCTAGTGAGGCATATACTATCCCAAATACAGCATGTAGGATTGAGGAGCCCTGGACTTGGTCCTCAAGTACTGCCAGGTGTTGCCCCCAAACAACAGCAACACAAACAAAAAGTATACAGCATATAAAGATATGGCTTTACCCTGAAGTATAGCCTTAAAAACCAACACAAGAACTAGCTATAGTACAGCAGGTCAGGTGTTTGTCTTACTTGCAGCCAACCTGGGTTCAACCCTGGGAACCACATATGGTCCACCAAGCACCTCCAGGAGTGATTCCCTAAGCAGAGAACCAGGAGTAACAAGCATCATCTGATATGTGTGTTCCCCACAACCTCCCTGCCAAAATAAAAGAACAGAAACACCCAACTGGGGAAAAGGGTGGGTGTGAAAATAATTTTGGTTTTGAAAGATCACTTAAGTTTGATGGGAGGAGCCACTGCATTGGACCTTATATGTACCCCTATGTGATTATGTTATTAAAGAAAAAGTACTAATGTTCGTTTTGTTATGTTGTGGGCCACTGGGCATGGGAGAGGGAAGGTGGAATGTTGCTGACATTGGGAAACTAAGGATGGTGGTTTTAGTTCATTTTTCATGACTTTTTTTCAAATCATGACAGTATATATTTGCAGTTTTTAAAACAAACTTTCTTATGATTAGCATTGATTAGCAGGATTATATGTAGCTAAAATATGGGGCTGGAGCGATAGTCCAGCGGGTAGGGCGTCTTCCTTGCACGCGGCCGGTGCATGCCGGCCCGGGTTTGATCCCCGGCATCCCATATAGTCCCCGAGCACCACCAGGAGTGATTCCTGAGTGCAGAGCCAGGAAAAACCCCTGAGCATCGCCGGGCAGGTGTGACCCAAAAAAAAGCAAAAAAAAAAAAAAAAATTACTGTATAAAAGAAAACAGAAGATATTTAAGTTGCAACTAGTTTTCTAGGAATGATTCATTAAATAGATTTCTGATGCTAACTGAAGTGTCTGTTTTATTTTGACTTTAATTAAGCTGGAAGAATGACTGCATTTGCATGACATAAATATATATGTACATATTATGATACCAATATCCAAGGTCAAGTGAAACATATATCAGGAGGTCTTGTCAAAGGTGGAAATTATCACAAGCGTGTGGGAGTCAGAGGCTAGGTAAGACAGAAAATGGAACAGTGTGCTAACAATTGTCGACGGTACTAATACCAACCTTAGAACTGAGCATTAAACACAGGCAAAAAGATACACATGACAACCCTTTAATGTATGTTCTGTAATCCATAGTCTGCAAGGGAAGGAAAAGAGAAAGAGAGAGAGAAAGGAAAGAAATAAAGAACCTGCCATGGAGGCGGGCTGGGAAGGGAGGAGGGAACCGGGGACGTTGGTGGTGAGAGATGGGCACTGGTGGAGGGATGGGTGCTGGAACACTGTATGACCAAAACCCAAATATGAACTTTTTAATTGTGTATCTTTGTAATTGTATATCTCACAGTGGTATACTAAAATACTTTAAAAAAATAATTAAGCTGGGGATGTAGTTCAGTGCTTGAGTACTTGGTGTTGCATGTGTAAGGACCTGAATTTTGATCCTGATACCATAAAATAAATACACAAAAGCAAACAGTAGCAGGAACAAAAGAACACTTCAAAACCAAAAATTTGGGCTGAAGGGATACCTCCACTGACTGGAGTGAATGCAGGTTTGATGAAGGTCCCGGAGCACTGCCAGGAGAGATCCCCAGCTGCTGAGCCCCACTCGCAAATTAAATTTATCATATTTAACACGTCAATTGAACAGAGAATTTATATGGTCAATGGGTGCAAGGCAAGCATCTTCCTACTATCTCTCTGGTCTTGAGTGCTACATTTTAATTGCTTTTTTGTTTGTTTCTTTGGGTCACATCCGGCAATGCTCAGGGCTTACTCCCTGGCTCTGCACTCAGGAATTACTCCTGGCGGTGCTCGGGGGACCATATGGGATGCCGGGGATCGAACCCAGGTTGGCACGGGCCGGCTGCGTGCAAGGCAAATGCCCTACCCGCTGGGCTATCGCTCCGGCCCCTCATTTTAATTGCTGTTGAACCTAGAATTAGGATGGTGTCTTGATCAGCAATGTGTTTAGTAGTCAGGACATATGACCTTGACCTGTCAGAACAACACAAGCCGTTGTTGGCTGCGTATATGAAATAGGTATGAATAGCTCTGCTGCTTCCTGTCAGTGTGGTATAAGTGAACTGGGGAAATTACTTCACATGTAGAGACTTGAGGTTCTGCGTATTTGGAGACTTTCGAGGCTGATAAGCTATGGTTATCTTTGGAGTGCTGATTTTAAAATCAGTCATGTGTGGCTCCTTAGGTGGTTGTAGTCAGAGATTTTTCTTGATTTCATATTGGTTTCTTAATACCGTTTGAGTGAGTTCAAAAGTTTTCTTATGTTGGCCTTACTAGAATAAAAAAAAGCTTTTTAAAAAAGTGAATGTTGGGGCGGAGCGATAGCCCAGCGGGTAGGGCGTTTGCCTTGCGTGGCGGCCTATGCCCGGCCCAGGTTCAATCCCGGCATCCCATATGGTCCCCGAGCACTGCCAGGAGTAATTCCTGAGCACAGAGCCAGGAGTAACCCCTGAGCATCGCCGGGTGTGACCCAAAAAGCAAAAAAAAAAAAAAAAAAAATAAATAAATAAATAAATAAAAAAGTGAATGTTGGGCCGGAGCAATAGCACAGCGGGTAGGGTAGCAATAGCACATTTGCCTTGCATGCGGGCTACCTGGGTTCAATCCCTGGCATCCCATATGGTCCCCCGAGGACTGCCAGGAGTGATTCCTGAGCAAAGAGCCAGGAAGTAACCCCTGAGCGTTGCTAGGTGTGACCCAAAAAGAAAAAAAAAAGTGAATGATGAGAAATAATTACTATTCACATTAATGAGGAAGCGGTTCTGAAAATGCCTTGGGCCAGTGGGAGCTGAGAATTCTGGCTTTGTTTCTTATTTGATTTGTGTGGTTACATTTTCTGTTCACACAAAATCCCCTTGTAACTACAAAGGGGCATGTTTTCCTGAATTTTGCTAGTCAGCTTGACCTGAGTTACCAGCTAAAATTAAAATACCTGATGTGTTTGGGTTTTTCTTTTTTTTTTTTTTTTTTTTTGGGTCACACCTGGCAATGCTCAGGGGTTACTCCCTGGCTCTGCACTCAGGAATTACTCCTGGTGGTGCTCAGGGGATCATATGGAATGTCGGGATCGAACCCGGTCAGCTGCCTGCAAGGCAAATGTCCACCCACTGGACTATTGCTCTGGCCCCTGGGGTTTTCTTTCTAAGTAACTTTCTTTTTTTTGTTTGCTTGTCTTTGGGTCACATCTGGCTGTGCTGAGGGATTACTCCTGACTCTTGTTCAGGGATCACTTTTGGTGGGCTTGGGGTACCATATGGGGTGTCAGGGATTGAACCCAGGTCCTCCCATTCACCTGCAAGGTCTTGTCCACTGTGCTATACCTCTGGCCAGGAACTAATAACTTTCTCTTTTCAGTATGGAAGCTGAGTTGCATATGGATCTCTTTTGGGCAGTCAGCAGGAGGGTGATTATCTTTGCTATCCTTTAAGTTCCTTTTATGAGCCACACCATAGCAGTTGATGTGCTAGGATCTAGGTAGGTCAAGGGTCTTGTATTGCAGTGAATGGGCCCTGTTCTTTCCTCGCCATTATCATTATCTTTTAGCAGTTGTCAGGTGGCAGCTTTTCTAGCAGCAACTGGTTTTTTTTTTTTTTTTTTTTTTTTTTGGGTCACACTTAGTGGTGCTCAGAGGCTCCCCACTGGCTCTATTCAGGGAGTGAACCAGGGGACCATGTGTTGTACTGGGTGTTTGAACCAGATTTGGTGGAGGCAAGGGCCTTAACCCCTGTGCTCTCTCTTTGGTCCTAGTTATCTAGGTAATTTGGTGATTGCATGATGTGGGAGAAGAGGGGTTTGCTATTCTTAGCCTTCTCCTTTATGTCTTATTCAAGCTCCAAAGTCCTAAGACAGGAGGTGGCAGTGTGGTAGCAGTGACCAGGAGTAGGATTGGCATTCTTAGTTAGGATCTCTCCTTGGCAAATCTGATGCTTACAAATATGCTTGGAGTGGCAGGATTTTTTTTTTAATTTGCTTTTTTGGGTCATACCCAGCAATTCTCAGGGGTTCCCCTGGCTCTGCACTCAGAAATTACTCCTGGCGGTGCTCGGGGACCATATGGGATGCCGGGGATCGAACCCGGGCCAGCATGGGCCGGCTGTGTGCAAGGCAAATGCCCTACCCACTGGGCTATCTCTCTCCGGCCCCAGGATTTTCTTGAAGACTGGTGGCAAGCATAATTTTGAGTCCACTATTAAAATTGAGGGTATAAAATTGCTTTATGACAGGTGTTCACTGTTAGTAAAGACACAATTCTATATAGCACATTGATTTTATATTTTATAAATTATTCTGAGAATAATTAGGAAATCGAAATTAAAATTGAGGGTTTAAAATTGCTTTATGACAGGTGTTCACTGTTGGTAAAGACAATTCTATATAGCACATTGATTTTATATTTTAGAAATTGTTCTGAGAATAATTAGGAAATCGAAATTATTCTAGATGTACTTTTGGAATAATCTAGTGAAATGTCAGTCCTTAGACTATCTCTTTTAGAATATTTGTTGTTGTGGAATTTGATGTGATTGTAAGCAGGGAGGGCAGTAGTGTTACAGATGTGCTGACCTGGATTCCATCCCCAGCACCTATATGGTCCCCTGAGTACAGAGCCAGGAGTAAGACTTGAGCGCTGTTGAGTGTGCCCTCCCCCCAAAAAATCTGTTGTTTAAGAAGTTTTTCAGGTATTATCATTTAGTTTTTTAGGAAGTTTCTGTTGTCATCAAGATTTTTCAGGGCGGCCAGAGTACAGCAGGGAGGGTTTTTGCATGGCGGCTAATCTGAGTTTGATCCCCAGCATCCCATATGGTCCCCGAGCACCACCAGGAGTAATTCCTGAGTGCAGAGCCAGGAGTAACCCCTGAGTGTCGCTGGGTATGACCCAAAAAAGAAAATGATTTCTTAGTAATTACTGCAAAATAAGCACCCCAAAGTGACTGATGCAAAATCACTGTAACACTCTTCTTTGTGAGTCTGTGGATCCTCAGACAGGTGATTGGTTCTCTTTTCCATGGTGTCATTTCGGATCATTCATTAAGCTGGGTTAAAGGTCTCATGAGGAGGCTTCACTGAATATGTAGCCTCTTAGTGCTTGTCCTTGTGATTTTTCTCATCATCCTTGCTACCTAAAGTAAACGCAGAAGCTGCTACCTCTCTTAAAGGTGAGGCCCACAATTGGTGAAACGTTGCTTCTCTCCCATTTAACTTGGCGAGGCGTATTGCGGTGCCAGCACTGCCTAGAGGAGGGACTCCTGATAAAGCAGTGTGAATGTGCAGAGGGAGGAATAGGTAACTATCTTTGTAGACTATTTTCTATAAAGAAGGAGCAAACAGAGAAGTGACTTCAATGCTTAGGGCATAAAATGTTTGAAAATTACATTTAGAACTAAAAATCCCCATTGCAATATCCTGGCAAGAGATGGCTGTATTCGTTTGGTGGTGATGAGCAGTGGTTAGGCTCTGTACCTTTCTAAGAAAGAGCTAATAGGATTTGTTGGTGGATTAGACAGGAGTATGAGAAGAATTTTAAAGGATGGCGATATTTATTTTTGTTGGATTAAGTGGAAGGTGGTGCCATTTACCAAAGCGGTCTTTTTTTTTTTTTTTTTAAACTTTTGGATCACACCTAGCAGTGCTCAGGGGTTACTTCTGGCTCTGCACTTAGGAATTACTCCTGGCAGCACTCAGGAACAATAAGGGATACTGAGGATTGAACGGTCGACTGCATGGAAGGCAAGTGCTCTACCTGCTATCAGCCCCAGAAATTAGAATTTTAAATGAAATCAAGTAATTTTTTACTCTCTCTCTCTCTCTCTCTCTCTCTCTCTCTGCCTTGTCATTTAAGATGCAGTAGCTGTGATGGTGAAATCAATTAAGAGGGTTCATTAACTTGTGCTGTTTGAAGTGATGGGACTTGGGTTACCAAAGGGCTTGAGCCATGGATCCTAAAAGGAAGGAGGAGCCAGCAGAGGAGAGTGACAAATTTCAAAATAAGCTGAGTCAACTTTCTGCACTTACCTCTCAGGACAGGTTTTTTGGATGTAAGTGAAGAAAGCATGTAGAGAAGGAAAGTGTGATCAACAAGAAAACTACTGAGAATTTGTGATTTTAATAGATGTGAATAAGCAAGTGGAGGTGGTGTTAGGTCGCAGCTTTCTGGTTCTTGCTGTAAATAGATTAAGGTGATTTGTGAACTTTGGAGTAATCTGGAATATAGCCTTTCCCCTCCCACTGAGAATCCTTTTGTTAGGGATTTTAGTTCATTTCCCACCTCTTCCCAGAAACAGAATATGAGCAGGCATATTCTAATCAAAACCTGCTAGGGGCCACATGCTTTGCATGTGGGGAGACCCAGGTTTGATCCTTGGCTCCACATGGTGCCCTGACCATAGAGCCAGGAGTGGACCTCAGCAGTGTCAGGTATGGCAGCAAAACAAAACAGCAAACACCAGACACCTGCTAGAGTAGTCAGAGATAGCTCAAGTGGTAGCATCACATACTAGCATGTAGGAGACTGAGTTCTGTCCCTGGTAATTGCATGCCTTCTCTCCCACCACCACCACCTCCAAGCACTTCAGTGTGCTGTGTGGCTCTGGTGACTCCTGAGCAACACCTGACCCCTTTTCCGAGCATTGAACCCCCAAACTCTTAGGACCATACCCTGGGCAAAGCTGCACCAAGTGTGATCCCCTGTAAGAAAGAAAAAATCTGCAAGGGATGGAAGATGCTCCCCACTGGGTGAGGAAGCGTCTGTCATGTATATGTAAGGCACGCCGCCTACCCACTGTTCTATTGCTCTGCCCCACAACTTGTTCTTTTTTTTGGGGGGTCACACCTGGCAATGCTCAGGGGTTACTCCTGGCTCTGCACTCAGGAATTACTTCTGGCGCTGCTTGGGGACCATATGGGATGCTGGGGATCGAACTCAGGTTGGCCGCGTGCAAGGCAAACGCCCTACCTGCTGGACTACCGCCTCCGGTCCCCCACAACTTGTTCTTTTTCATTAACATACATTTGGAAAATCTACTAAAGCTTCTTGGGGTTCCAAAACAATGAAAACCAAGTCTGGTACTTCATTTTGGTTGCTGACGGTATAACAGAGGTTGGTCAAAACATTGCTGGTGGGGGCCGGAGCGATAGCCCAGCGGGTAGGGTGTTTGCTTGTTGCGGCCGGCCTGTGCCGGCCTGGGTTCGATCCCTCGTGTCCCATATGGTCCCCCGAGCACCGCCAGGAGTGATTCCTGAGTGCAGAGCCAGGAGTGACCCCTGAGCATTGCTGGGTGTGACCCAAAAAAGCAAAAAAAAAAAACAAAAAAAACTGCTGGTATTATGGACAAGAGGTAAGTTATTTGGGTAAATTTGTTGTCCTGGGATACTGGGATAAATGAGACATTAGTTATTGGGGCCAGAGAGATAGTACAGTGGGTAGGGCATTTGTCTTGAATGCAGTATACCGGGTTCAATCCCCAGCATCCCATATGCTCCTGCTCTGATCACCACCTGGGTAATTCCTGAGCATCACCAGGTATGACCTAACCCTCTTGCCTCCCTTCCCCCAAAAGTGAAAAAGTGAAAACATTAATTCTTAAAAAAATCCCCGCTTCCTTTCTCTGCTTCACTACTGTTGCAGTGGTGGTGCTTACTGAGGGACACACACTTGGCTTTGTTGTTTGCACACTCAGCCATGTAGCTGGACAGGGTGGGTCAGGGGTTGTCAGCATCTTTAATAGTGATGGTTTTACAGCGGGTAGGGCATTTGTCTTGTGACCTGGGTTCGATCCCCAGCATCCCATATGGTCCCTGAACACAGCCAGGAGTAACCCCTAAGCATTGCTGGGTGTGACCCTCCCCAAAAAAAAAAAAAAAAAAAAAAAAAAACCAAAAAAAGTCATGCTTTTGTATGACTGAAACCCGGTCATGAACAGTTTTGTAATGGTGTATCTCATGGTGATTCAATTGAGAAGGTTGACACAGTCGAGGTATATGTTTGAGAATTGAATGAGGATTGACCCCATTGTCTCTTAGTCAGGTCTGCCAGTTGGTCTCTCTAGTCCACTTCACCTATTAGTCCTTTGACCAGTTAAGTCAGTGGTATATTCTTAGAAATGTTCTGGAGTCATCTTGTCCATTATTTGGCCCAAATTTGAAATAGTTGAATTAAAAAAAGAAAATAATTAACTTTTTTTTTTTTTTTTTTTTTTGGGTCACACTGGCAGTGTTTTGGGGGTTACTCTCCACTCTGCACTCAGGAATTACTCCTGGTGGTGCTTTGGGGACGATATGGGATGCCAGGGATTGAACCCATGTTGGCCACGTGCAAGGCAAACATCCTACCTCTGTTCTATTGCTCTGGCCCCCCATTTCTTTGGCATCAAAATAGTACAAGTGAGTCTTATTTTAATAAAAACTCTGTACCATGCTATGACGTCGTAAGTAACAGGTACTCAAACAATGTTGTTTGAATAAATAAATGATTTGTGATGTAGGAAAAAATTGTGATGCCTGAGCAAATGTATTTTCGAGATGTTTGCAGCGGTACTTAGCTGTGTGCTCGCTTGGGGCTTGCTCTCCTGGCTGTGGCGCATGCCTGTCCCATAGTTGAGGCTTTCCACACCTGGCTACAGTGTGTGGGAACTACAATCCCTGCGTTTCCAGAACTGTTGGTACTACTCTGTGCATTCCTGTGATCAC
>JAJIBD010034636.1:0-19081 GCA_021461705.1 Cryptotis parvus | reverse complement strand
TTAACCAAATCAGGTATTTAACTTGACTCGAAAAAATGAACAATTAAAAAAACTGTGAACAAATCTTGGATAAGTCAAACTTCTAAACAGTACATTTTCTTTTAGATTATTAACTTGGTGGAAAGTCTGCTATGAAATTAGATACACTAAATATATATCTGGGTTTCTGTCATGACCAGAGCCTTATTCCTTCTTATTCTTTCTGGAAGACTAACAGTATTTTATTTAAACATGAAATCTACAGGCTGATACCACCATATAGAACCCCACCATTGCAGCTGTTTCATTTTCTACAGTTAATCAAAATTAAATAATTATTTTTGCTTATTTAAAGCATTTGGTAATACATACTTCGTGTTTGTTTTATTTCTCACCGGTCCATCAATTGTCAGTGTAAATTAGAACATTTCAGCTACGGAAATCGCTAATCCTTCAAGGTCGGTCCCAGCTTTGGTCTTTAGGGCAAGCTCAATGCAAATGGTCTCGGCATAAGATTTTAACCGAATTTTCATTTTGGTTTTTTTTGAAGGGGTTGTTTGATTTTGGCTCAAGACAAACTCCTGTGGACCAAGATGTAGGTGGGGTGCACTGAATTAGCTTTCTCCTCAAACACCCAGGAAAGGTTCAGCAACTTAGAGCGTATTTTGTTATCTTGGGTCCGGGAAAAGAGTCACAACGTGCTAAGATGTTGAAACGGGACAGGGGAACCCGTGCGACCCCAGGCGCTGAGCCCGGTGCAAACCTACGACCCTCCGGGCTCAGGCGGCGGGGCTGGAGGGGCCCCAGTGGACACCACGCGTCGGGTGGCCGGGCCGGCCCCACTTGCGCCGGCACTAAGCCTCGTGGGCTCCCCCGCCCTCTCCTCTTGGGGGTGGGGGCCAAAAATTAAAAGGAGCCGCGAAGGGGGCGGGGAGCCTCATTTCACCCTTCAACAGCATAACAACGAGGGAGCAAAGGTTTAGTTTCGCGCCACAAAAGATGGAAATGCCGGGGAGCTCGGGGCCAATGAATGGAAACCAGCAAAGGTTCCGGCGGAGGCAGCCGGCGCCGATAGGCTCCCCACGTCCACCTCAATGGTGAGCCGTGTGCCCCCTGCCCCTCCCTGCCAGGGGCGGTGTCTCCCCTACGCCGGTTGCTCAACTCGGTCCTGGTCGAGTCTGCCCTGTGGAGCGCGGAGCCCCGCCCCAGCCGCGTTTGCGCGCCCGTCGCGCCGCTCGTCACTCGCCCGGGCAGCAGGCGGTGGCCGTGGTTCTCCGGTCTTTCCCGTGGGGACGCCGCGCTCGCTGGACGCCCTCGCGAAACAGGCCGGAGCGGGATACAGGTGGGTAGGCACGCGCTGCGTGGCAGGTCGACCTCAGGTGGGAGCCGCAGCGGGTTGGCGCACCCCCTGGTGCCCCGTCCAAAACGGGGCACTGGGCTGAGCGCGACGGGGCCGGCACTCGAGACTTCCCGTCCTCTGGCGGGGCGTGGATGGGTCAGTGTGGTCGCGGGCCGCCATGGAAGCAGCAGGCGATCGAAGATGGATCTTCCTCCGCGCGGAGCTTCAAGCCTCTCCGTGTAGAACCACGGGAGGGGAGGAAACAACTCCATCTTCGTCTCCGGGGCACCATTTTTTTTTAAAGAATTTAAAATAGAAGGCGGTTGATCACAGAGAAAGGGCAGAGCTAGTTTTACCACTTATCATGCATTGGTTGAAACAGATCAGAGTCCAGGAAAGCTGTACGCAGGAAGGAGCAAGAACATGTTTAAGAAAAGGAGAGGTGATCCTAACAAACCCTAGGAGGGCCCAGGGACGCGGCGAGCACTGCACACCCAACCGAGCCAAGGGCATCTGCGCTTGTGGTGGTGGGGTCCTAAGAAGCAAACAAAATGGTAACTTGACTCAGTCCTTACCTGCACAACCTTCACTCTTAGCCAGTGGTTACAGATTGTAGCTCAGCTTTTAGCATTTTTCGTCTTTAATATTACACTGATCCATGAAATTTTAAAGATTGCCTTTAGGTTAGCAGATAAGGAGAGGCCAGCCGTCTGTATCATTAGGCCACAGTCGTTAGGAAGCAGTATGAATTGAAGATGGGTGGGTAGGAGTCCTGTCTTGGAGTTCACATTCACTCAAAGTTGCAACTTCTTTGGGAAGAAATGGTGAGCCTGAGGATACGATTCCTTGCGTGAAACCCATTGAAAAAATCCTGAAGGTAGTTCTATATTCATTCTTGGAGACACACTAGAGATAGTTGCCACAATTGGAAGTCAGCACAAGTAAACTACCCAAGCTCTCTTTACTCCAGCTACAGTACATCATACTTAACTCTTCAAATGTTTGAAGATTGGGTCGATCTGTAGTCCACGGCCCTTTTGATGTCTGAGTTTCTATAACTCGTGTATGTTTTTAGGTAGTCCTAGATGGAGTCCATTTTGTTACAAAAATACACAGATTAAGTTCACAAGAGTGTCTGGAACTTATTTCGATCAAAACAGCACAACTTGTTTTAAATTCCAGCTGTTAGATTTGTTTGATAGTGATAGACAAGCATGGGCTAGTATTTATAGAAAGTAACACTTTATGTTCCCATGCTTTAGAAGCAGTTAAGCTCCTCTAGGTGTCAAGTTTTAATAAGAACAAAACAGTCTACAACCTCACTATAATTTATAGAATTAACTTGGTAAATATGTTCGAAACAAAAATAATTTGTTGTGGAAAAAGTTCATGGTTACTCAACATCGGTTGATAGTAGGAAACCTAAGCGTACATGGTAAACCCACTCACATAAAATATGCTTCTCCAAGTAATTGTTGAGCTCATTCAACAGGTACATAAGATAAATTCATAGTTGATATTAATATTTTGGAAGCATCACAGCAGTCATAGGAATTCATGTTTTTTTTTAAGCTAATGTTTTCTTCTCCAAAACAAAAAAAAAAGTGTTCTTTATGGAAAATTAGATCTTCTCCATCAACCTAGTTTCACCCACCAAAATGTTCTATTGAGGTAGAATTCTTAAAACAGTTCTAAACACTTTTGCCACAAGGATATGTTGTTCCCACCAACTTAGAAAGTAGTAACATTTCAATCAACTAAATGTGAATGAAAATATTGTAGATATTTATAAAGTTGGGCTTGTTTGGAGGAAGGAAATACCAGTTAGGAAAAAGTTGCATGTAAAATGGATGATCTGACACTTTCCGAGCTCCTAATAACATTCTAAGTTCCTTTCAAAAGAAAAAAGTAAATACTCTGCATCATGCAATAATTCACACGCATTGGGAAAGTATCTGCCCCTCATCTTTTAATTGGGTCCCCCTTGTAAATGCCATATATGGTTACACAAAGGAAAATGTACTGTAACATAATCATGGAGCTATGTCATAATTACTTCAGATGGTTCATGTCAATCCCAACATTTTCTAGGTGTTGGTCACACACATATTTTTTACTGGTAAGAGTATTCAGCTGTGAAAGACTTGTTTCTATTTCCGTCCTAGGTCGAATCTCCTTCTGCAATTAGTATTTTAGCTCGTTATCAGAGAACACCTGTTGCAAAGATACCCCAAGAACTCCAATGAACAGGCGCCTGAGCGGTAGCGCACCGCCTCTAGCGACCCTGGGCCCTTTCCAGGCACCCCAGTCCGGCGCTCATTTCCGTCTTCCCCGGCTCCGGGCCACAGTCGTTGGCGGGGCCGTGTCGCCCTGGCTCGAGCCTTCCTCCTGACGCGCACCCATTGTGCGATCGCACATGGGAAATTATGAATGGCTCCGCGGACCAAACGCGGGCGCACGCCGGCGCGAGAGATCCCGACCGTTTCTCAAGTGCGAATACCACCTAGGGCTGAGGCAGAGATGTCTTCCTGTTTTTCGAGTCCCAAGTTTTCCAAGCAAAAGGATCTCACTAAAAGTATCACCACCCTACCCCTTCTCCGCCTTGGAAACTATGCAGGAAGAAATCGCTTCCTTTTTTGGACCACACTTTTCCCACTCCCGTGGCCTGGGACCGGGGGTACGCGGAGAGGAGAGCCGGCCAGCTTCTACACGCCCCACCCCAGCCCTGAGCCCTGCCTGCCGCCGCTGCGCCCTCCCCCACGAGCGGCCGAGCCCGCCCCCGGCCCTCACGTATCCCGGTGCCTCTCTCTGACTCGCGCAACCAATGGGTGACGCGAAGCCCTGAGCCACCGCCGGCGCAGGTGAGGAGTGGGTCGCCCAGACACCCGCCCAGGCCGCCGCGGGCTGGCCCTCCCCACCGCCCGCCCGCCCGCCGGCCCGGGTGGGGGGCGGGGGCCGCCCTTTCCTCGGCGCTGGGTCCTGGATGGGTGCGCGGGGTGGGGCGCGCGTCCACCCGCCTCTGCCCCAGCGTTCCTCCCCACCCACCTCCCGAACCTTGAGCGAGCGTTTCGCCCTGCAGCCCCTCCAACGTGCTCTGCTACCACGCGGAGGTCGCAGTTCTCCTGTCACTGAAAGCCACCGAGGGCGTTCGCCGAGGGTGATTCTTTGATCTGGTTCCATTACCTGCATTTTATTTTTTTAAACAAAATGGAATATTTACAACTCCTGTACACGGGAGCTTAAGGAACTGCCCAGTTAGCAACCCCCACCTTCCCCATTAAAAAAAGAAAGAAATCAATATTCCCTCCCCAGGACCGGCCTGACCAGATACCCTTTCAAACTCCAGGGGTGACGAGCGGCGCCTGAGCCGTGCTCCCCGGCGCGTCCTGGCCCGGCCCGACCGCGGCTCCCCAGCTCCGGCCCCCCGCCCCCAGCGCCTTCCTCGGCCGGGGTCCTCCGTCAACCTCCCTTCCCTCCCTCCGTCTCACCCCGCCCCCCAAAGCCACTCTAATTGCCTGGGACTCTCGCGTGAGACGCTGATTTGTAGTTTGAACACGTGGCTCATCCAAAAGCTGGACACCTGGAGCGATTTTTTCGCCTCTGCGCCTTCCTCCTCCCGCACCCTGGCTCCTCCGCCCTTCTAGCAGCTACTCTTCGGGGTTTTCCTCTCTTTCTTTCTTTTTTTTTGGGGTGTGGGGAGGCGCGCCTGCCCCTCGCCCTGGGGTGATATTTTCCCTGTCGGCCCGCGGCTGCGGGCTGGGGAGGAAGAGACAAAAGTCTCCCCTTGCCGCCCCCCGCTCCTCCTCCGCCTCCTTTTTCTTCGCTGGAGCCCCGCCGGCTCGACGCTGAGTTGAATACTCGCTGATGCGTTTGGGGTGAAATAGGGACGCCTTTTGCTTTCTATTCAAATAGCTAGGGGAAAAACCCAACAACGAAAAAAAGAGGCTCCTGAACCTTCGGCTCGCGCGTCTCGTCGGCCTCGCCCGGGCCCTGCCGTGCGTGTGTGTGTTCACGGCGAGAAGACGAGGGCAACAAAACCCCACTGGATCCAGCCACCTCCCCGTGGGTGGTTTAAATTTTTCGTTATTATTTTTTTTCCTTGGGGAACTTTTTTTAAAACCACCACTTGAACAATGAACAAACGGTATCTGGAACCTAGCGAGAACGCTGTGCCTCGACCTCGAAAGTTTCTTCAAGACCTAAGATCCCGGTGGCGGGGCCCCTTCCTGGTGAAGACGGGCCACGCCTTCGTGGACTGTCCGACGAGAACCACCAAGGCCATCGAGGCCATAGGTGGGCCCGGCCCGGCCGCGGTCGGCCTCCTCCGCACCCCGCGGCCGCCTGGGCCTGCGGGCTTCGGGGACGCCCAGGCCCCGCGGCTGGACTCGGGGCCCCTCCTGAGAGGGAGCGTGTACGCCCTCCTCCCTGAGTCCGGCGGTCGGAGTGAGGACGCGCCGTCAAGAGAACTCCGCCTGGGCCCTGGGCGGCGCGGCGGGGCCGGAGGGAGCTGCGCCCTCCACTCTCCCCCTGAGCGCTCGGCGGGACCCGCGCGTGCAGCTGTGGGGTCGGGGGGTGCGGTGGGGCTTGGCCGCCCTCCCTTTCTCCCTCTCTCTCTTTCTCTTGGACCACCCGGCGGTTGGTCCGTGGTGCGGCTTCGCCCCCATGGCCTCTGATCCCTGGCGGGGGCGGCGCCGTGGTCTCAACACGCCGCCCAGCTGACCGCCCAGGGCAGTCCGCCTGCGGGGCGAGCGCGGGCAAGCCTGTGGGACCGAGGCCATTCCCGTGCCCACTCCGACCCGCCGGAGGGGGGTAAAGCCCTTGGGGGGCGCTGGGGAGGGGCGCAGCCTTGCCTCGGTCCGCCTGGAGGCTCTAGGCGGCGGTGGGTTCCGCACGGGCTGGCTGTCCGCGTCCTCCGGGAAGAGCCTGCGTTGGACGATTGTCGGGGTCGGCCGAGCCCTGAGCCTTCTCAGAGCTGCCCTGGGGAACTGCAGCCTCCTCCTCTCTCCCTTAACTCGCACTGCTGCCCCGCGGGAGGCGCCCTGGCGCCCCTCTAGAAATATGGTTTGGAACCACTCCTCCCTGAATCTGTCCCTGGGTGTCCAGGGGGCTGGTCCTGCTGGCAGTCTGGGGGTGAGGGGCTGTGAATGGTCCTCGGGAATGGGCTTAGGGGGGGATAGAGCATGCGACCCACCCATCCGTAAGACTATTTCCCAAACTCCCCTTCCCACACTTGGCACAGGGTCACCTTTAGTTTGGAGCCGCGTCGGGGTGCCACTGAGTCCCCTTCGGCTGTGCGGGTCCTCTGGGCCAGAAAAACAGGTGAGCCCTGACCGCCGTCTTCCCGCCAGTGCCCGCAGGTAAAGTGGAGCTGCACGGAAACCCATAGAAGTGGAGCACTCAGACCCGAAAAGGCAAAGGTGAGTTACGCCCTTCCTTATCGCTTCGGTTGGCGGCCCTTCTGGGGACTGAGGCCTGACGTTGCTGAAAACGACTTTTCCTCTTTGCGGCCTCTCTCTAGCACCGAAGTTTGTGTGTGTGTGTGTTATGTGTATGTGTGGGGGGGCGAAGAGGGCTGACTTTTGGTCCTCGCCACTGGGTTATTGTTACTGGCATGAAAGTGGCCCAGACAAGGCTGAGTAGGTCAAGTTGTTGCAGCAGAAATCAGTCTCAGAGGGCACCTCTGGGGAGCTGAGGCCCCCCCACCCCCTCACCCCGCGCCGAGTATCGGCGAAAGCAGCTGCAGGCACGCGTGGGGGTGGCTTGCCTTTCTCCGCGGCCCGCCGCCGGGTGGCGGCGACAAGTCTGGGAGGTCTGGAAGGCCATCCCCACATCTGCGAGGGGAGGAATTACCCGGCCCCTGGTGCTCGCTGGCCAGGCTTGGGACACCGGGAGCGCGCCTGAGTTCTGCTGGGGAGCACGCTCGGCCCCTCCAGAATGCCAGGGGTTTGGTAAATCCCCTTTGTCTCCCTCCCACTCCAATGTCTGTATGTATTACCCTGCACCGGGGTTAAAGCCCTCTATTTGTGCTGCTTGACTTAGGGCTCTCTACCGGTCGCTTGTGTCACTTCCTGGTTTTCACACCTGGAGTATTTTGGAGAAATGGATTTCGGGCCCAGAGCAGACCAGATCCCTGGCTCTGAAGAAAACTCAGAACTGGAAAGGAACGCACCGATACCTCCTGTTTGGGGCCAGGGCTGCCCTTTCTGTGCTTTTTTTGCTTTGCAAGCCTGTGCTAGGTTTCTCTCTCTCTTCCCATCCCCTCTCCCAGCTTGGGCTGAGCAATAAGCCGTTAGTTTATTTATTTTTTTTTTTTTTTTTTTGCTTTTGGGTCACACCTGGCAATGCACTGGGTTCTCCTGGCTCTGCACTCAGGAATCACTCCTGGCGCTGCCCGGGGACCATATGGGACGCTCGGGGAACGCCAGGTCGGCATGAGCCGACCGGTGTAAGGCAACGCCTTACCCGCTGGGCTATCGCCCCGCCCCAGCTGTAAGTTAATTTAAACCAGGACCTTGGAGGGGAGCGCCGCAGGTAGCGCCCGAGAAGAGAATGTCCGAGGGTTAGGAGCGGTTTCTTTGCATTTCCTTCGTACAGTGCAGATGGTGACGGATTGAACTCTGTTCAGCTCAAGCTTCTGAACAAATGTGGTTTTGGTAGGAAACAAGCTTTCAATTTTTGTGAATTTGCCCTTTATCCATACTTAATTTTCTTTCAATAAGTTGAAAGGGTCACTTATGTGACCTGAACTCCAGCTGAAATTTTGGTAGTGTTGGTTATTTCATCCATTACACTGGGGTGGCTTGAGCTAGAGCTGGTGCTCAAGGGGTATTCTTAGTCCGTGGCTCTGTGCTTTGGGGGAACATTCACTGTGCTGGGCTTGGCAAGATGCAAGACAAGTGCCCTAACCCCTGAACAATTTTTCGGACCCTAAATTAAAAAGATTTATATTTGAGGTAGGGTACACCTGGTAGTATTTGGGAACAGCCTCTGGTGCTGTGCTCAGACTTCCTGGTGGCGCTCAGAACATGTGTGAGGGATGGAACCTGGTCTTCTCCCACAGCAAAAACCCACCCAAGTACCCAACCCTAGAAAATAGATTTTAGAATCACTTGTATCACTTGTCTTCCTTTGTTCATCCATTTGCTAGAGCGGCACCAGTAACATCTTCATACTGCTAGTGTCACCTGCTAGTGTAGCCCAAGGGCACAGCTCGCCCAGAAATGGAAGAGCCTCAAACCAGATTTTAGATTTTAGAAATCAGATTTTTGAAGACTGATTTTACAAAGGTCATAAAATAAGTAAGGACTTGTACTGAAAAGTAGCTAATTTGATCTGTGCTGAAAAAAACATTGAAAATTGTCTCTTCTCCCCCACACCCATAATATTGAAAAATTTCAATTAAAAAAATGTTTATAGTCAATCTACCTAGGGGAGAATAGGGAACCCGCAAGTTCTAGTAAGTTCAATGTATCTTTATTTTTTTTAAAGGTCAAATAAAAAGTAAACAGTGCTGCATTGAAGGTCCAGTATTTTGTGCTTTGAGAGTCTAAATTTATTTTTTATTTTACTCTTACTTTATTATTATTATTACTTTTTTGCTTTTTAGGTCACACTCGCGATGCCCAGGGTTACCCTGGCTCTTAGCTCAGAATTACTTCCCTGGTGCCCAGGGACCATGTCGGATGCCTGGATCAAACCCTGGTTGGCTGTGTGCAAGGCAAATGCCCTACCCCATGTGCTATCTCTCAGCTCCGCCCGAAGTTTCTAAATTTAAAAATAAAAATGTCTTTGTTTCAGATAAAATTCATTGACCTCTGAGTAAATGAAGATTGCCTTGCCTTACTCTTTTTTGTTGGTTTCCAACCTAATGTGAATTTCTCCCTGGTGCAGGGAATTAAAACTAGAGACTGCCTTTTCCCCTCTCTTAAGAGACTTGCACCAAGCCTAACAGTGTTACTTGTTACTTTATAAGTAACTGATTGCCTTTTCAGGAAAGCATGTGTCTAAAATGTTACCAGTGGCAGAAGTATTTATCAGTAGAATGTTCTGCTAGTAATCAATTTGATTAAATTTTCTTGATTTTGTTTTCACTTACATGTTCATTAGAAGTGTCAAACAACATTTTGTTGATTTTTGAGAATGATCTAAAACAGATGAAGCCAAGAATGCTAGTATGGCTGGTGCTCGCCTCGCTCTTGTCTGATCAGGTTCAACCCCTGACATTCCTTACGGTCCCTGCGCCAGGAGTGATTCCTGGAGTGTAGAGCCAGGAGAAACCCCTGAGCACAAACAAACGGAGTTTGCTTTTTTGCTCAGGAAAATATTGGAAGTCTACATTACAGCTTTACTTTAGCGAATCTTGGTGCTATGTTGTGTTTTCCCCTTATCTGGATTATTCCACAGTCCCAATAGATTTTGAAGAGCTTAGAGAAGAAAGGTGATACTTCAAATGCTGGCACCTGTGGGAGGTCTTAGACATAGCACGGTGACAGAGTTGAAGGCAGTAGACTGGTCTGCACCAAGCTGGACTTCAGGGAGGAGTTCTTTGTGCTAAGCACTCATTGCATTCCATCCTGTCATGTGAGGTACCGAAGCAGGCACACCCACATGTGCGGAGGTGACCCTTTCTACCCTGAGGTGTAAGGCATGCTGGGAGCCCCGGCTGAAGAAGGCTTTAGCAGTTCTCTGAGATGGATGGATGAGCTTGCAGCAACCAAAACCAAGGATGTCGGTCCAGGAGGTGGTTGGGGCACTTAGGCAGGGCTGGCTAGTGTAGTGGAAGGTGGGATCCCTTTCAGGAAGAGTGCATTGTTGGGTTTAGTTCAGACCAAGTTTAGCTCCTGATTACCGAAGTCTCACGGAATGTGGAAGGAATGTTGCTTTTTCTGCATTCAGATACCCTCAGTGGGGAAGGTTAGAGCAGAACTCTACTTAGTTTGAGGTCCCCTATATCTGGAAGAGAAAGTTTCGCCCGATATCTGTGCTAGTGAGGCATATACTATCCCAAATACAGCATGTAGGATTGAGGAGCCCTGGACTTGGTCCCCAAGTACTGCCAGGTGTTGCCCCCAAACAACAGCAACACAAACAAAAAGTATACAGCATATAAAGATATGGCTTTACCCTGAAGTATAGCCTTAAAAACCAACACAAGAACTAGCTATAGTACAGCAGGTCAGGTGTTTGTCTTACTTGCAGCCAACCTGGGTTCAACCCTGGGAACCACATATGGTCCACCAAGCACCTCCAGGAGTGATTCCCTTAAGCAGAGAACCAGGAGTAACAAGCATCATCTGATATGTGTGTTCCCCACAACCTCCCTGCCAAAATAAAAGAATAGAAACACCCAACTGGGGGGAAAGGAGGGTGGTGAAAATAACTTTGGTTTGAAAGATCACTTAAGTTTGATGGGAGGAGCCACTGCATTGGACCTTATATGTACCCCTATGTGATTATGTTATTAAAGAAAAGTACTAATGTTCGCTTTTGTTATGTTGTGGGCCACTGGCTGGGAGAGGGAAGGTGGAATGTTGCTGACATTGGGAAACTAAGGATGGTGGTTTTAGTTCATTTTTCACGACTTTTTCAAATCATGATGGTATATATTTGCAGTTTTTAAAACAAACTTTCTTATGATTAGCATTGATTACAGGATTATATGGAGCTAAAATATGGGGCTGGAGCGATAGTCCAGCGGGTAGGGCGCCTTCCTGCACGCGGTTGGATGCCGGCCCGGTTTGATCCCGCATCCCATATAGTCCCTCGAGCACCACCAGGAGTGATTCCTGAGTGCAGAGCCAGGAAAAACCCCTGAGCATCGCTGGGCAGGTGTGACCCCAAAAAAAAAAAAAAAAAAAAAAAAAAAATTACTGTATAAAAGAAAACAGAAGATATTTAAGTTGCAACTAGTTTTTTAGGAATGATTCATTAAATAGATTTCTGATGCTAACTGAAGTGTCTGTTTTATTTTGACTTTAATTAAGCTGGAAGAATGACTGCATTTGCATGACATAAATATATATGTACATATTATGATACCAATATCAAGGTCAAGTGAAACATAGATCAGGAGGTCTTGTCAAGGTGGAAATTATCACAAACGTGTGGGAGTCAGAGGCTAGGTAAGACAGAAAATGGAACAGTGTGCTAACAATTGTCGACGGTACTAATACCAACCTTAGAACTGAGCATTAAACACAGGCAAAAAGATACACATGACAACCCTTTAATGTATGTTCTGTAATCCATAGTCTGCAAGGGAAGGAAAAGAGAAAGAGAGAGAAAGGGAAAGAAATAAAGAACCTGCCATGGAGGCGGGCTGGGAAGGGAGGGAGGGAACCGGGGACGCTTGGTGGTGAGAGATGGGCACTGGTGGAGGGATGGGTGCTGGAACACTGTATGACCAAAACCCAAATATGAACTTTAATTGTGTATCTTTGTAATTGTATATCTCACAGTGGTATACTAAAATACTTTAAAAAAATAATTAAGCTGGGGATGTAGTTCAGTGCTTGAGTACTTGGTGTTGCATGTAAGGGACCTGAATTTTGATCCTGATACCATAAAATAAATACACAAAAGCAAACAGTAGCAGGAACAAAAGAACACTTCAAAACCAAAAATTTGGGCTGAAGGGAGACCTCCACTGACTGGAGTGAATGCAGGTTTGATGAAGGTCCCGAGCACTGCCAGAGAGATCCTCAGCTGCTGAGCCCCACTCGCAAATTAAATTTATCATATTTAACACGCCACCGAACAGAGAATTTATATGGTCAATGGGTGCAAGGCAAGCATCTTCCTACTATCTCTGGTCTTGAGTGCTACATTTTAATTGCTTTTTTGTTTGTTTCTTTGGGTCACATCCGGCAATGTTCAGGGCTTACTCCTGGCTCTGCACTCAGGAATTACTCCTGGCGGTAAGCTCGGGACCATATGGGATGCCGGGATCGAACCCAGGTTGGCATGGGCCGGTTGCGCAAGGCAAATGCCCTACCTGCTGGGCTATCGCTCCCGCCCCTCATTTTAATTGCTGCTGAACCTAGAATTAGGATGGTGTCTTGATCAGCAATGTGTTTAGTAGTCAGGACATAGGACCTGACCTGTCAGAACACAAGCCGCTGTTAACGCCTGGGCATATGAAATAGGTATGAATAGCTCTGCTGCTTCCTGTCAGTGTGGTATAACTGGGGAAATTACTTCACATGTAGAGACTTGAGGTTCAAGCGTATTTGGAGACTTTCTTGAGGCTGATAAGCTATCGGTTATCTTTGGAGTGCTGATTTTAAAATCAGTCGTGTGGGGCCCCTTAGGTGGTTGTAGTCAGAGATTTTTTCTTGATTTCATATTGGTTTCTTAATACCGTTTGAGTGAGTTCAAAAGTTTTTATGTTGGCCTTACTAGAATAAAAAAGCTTTATAAAAAGTGAATGTTGGGGCCGGAGCGATAGCCCAGCGGTAGGGGCGTTAGCCTTGCACGTGGCCGGCCTATGTCGGCCCAGGTTCAATCCCGGTATCCCATATGGTCCCCTCGAGCACTGCCAGGAGTACTTTCTGAAGCATAGAGCCAGGAGTAACCCCTGAGTATCGCCGGTGTGACCCAAAAAGCAAAAAAAAAAAAAAAAAAAAAAAAAAAAATAAATAAATGAGAAGTGAATGTTGGGCCCGGAGCAATAGCACAGCGGGTAGGGTAGCACTAGCACACATTTGCCTTGCATGCGGGCTACCAGGTTCAATCTGGCATCCCATATGGTCCCCCGAGACCGCCAGGGAGTGATTCTTGGGAAAGAGCTAGGAAGTAACCCCTGAGCGTGCTAGGTGTGACCCAAAAAGAAAAAAAAAGTGAATGATGAGAAATAATTACTATTCACATTAATGAGGAAGCGGTTCTGAAAATGCCTTGGGCCAGTGGAGCTGAGAATTCTGGCTTTGTTTCTTATTTGATTTGTGTGGTTACATTTTCTGTTCACACAAAATCCCTTGTAACTACAAGGGCATGTTTTCCTGAATTTTGCTAGTCAGCTTGACCTGAGTTACCAGCCAAAATTAAAATACCTGGATGTGTTTGGGTTTTTCTTTTTTTTTTTTCTTTTTGGGTCACACCTGGCAATGCTCAGGGGTTACTCCTGGCTCTGCACTCAGGAATTACTCCTGGTGGTGCTCAGGGATCATATGGAATGTCCGGGATCGAACCCGGTCAGCTGCCTGCAAGGCAAATGTCCTACCCACTGGACTATTGCTCTGGCCCCCTGGGGTTTTCTTTCTAAGTAACTTTCTTTTTTTGTTTGCTTGTCTTTGGGTCACATCTGGCTGTGCTGAGGGATTACCCTGACTCTTGTTCAGGGATCACTTTTGGTGGGCTTAGGGTACCATATGGGGTGTCAGGGATTGAACCCAGGTCCCTCCCATTCACCTGCAAGGTCTTGTCCACTGTGCTAAGTACCTCTGGCCAGGAACTAATAACTTTCTCTTTTCAGTATGGAAGCTGAGTTGCATATGGATCTCTTTGGGCAGTCAGCAGGAGGGTGATTATCTTTGCTATCCTTTAAGTTCCTTTTATGAGCCACACCATAGCAGTTGATGCTAGGATCTAGGTAGGTCAAGGGTCTTGTATTGCAGTGAATGGGCCCTGTTCTTCCTCGCCATTGTCATTATCTTTAGCAGTTGTCAGGTGGCAGCTTTCTAGCAGCAACTGGTTTTTTTTTTCTGTTTTTTTTTTTGGGTCACACTTAGTGGTGCTCAGAGGCTCCCCACTGGCTCTTATTCAGGAGTGAACCAGGGACCATGTGTTGTACTGGGTGTTTGAACCAGATTTGGTGGAGGTAAGGGCCTTAACCCCTGTGCTTTCTCTCTTGGTCCTAGTTATCTAGGTAATTTGGTGATTGTATGATGTGGGAGAAGAGGGGTTTGCTATTCTTAGCCTTCTCCTTTATGTCTTATTCAAGCTCCAAAGTCCTAAGACAGGAGGTGGCAGTGTGGTAGCAGTGACCAGGAGTAGGATTGGCATTCTTAGTTAGGATCTCCTTTGGCAAATCTGATGCTTACAAATATGCTTGGAGTGGCAGGATTTTTTTTTTAATTTGCTTTTTGGGTCAACCCAGCAATTCTCAGGGGTTTCCTGGCTCTGCACTCAGAAATTACTCTGGCGGTGCTCGGGGACCATATGGGATGCCGGGATCGAACCGGGCCAGCATGGGCCGGCTAGTGTGCAAGGCAAATGCCCCTACCCACTGGCTATCTCTCCGGCCCCAGGATTTTCTTGAAGACTGGTGGTAAGCATAATTTTGAGTCCACTATTAAAATTGAGGGTATAAAATTGCTTTATGATAGGTGTTCACTGTTAGTAAAGACAATATCTATATAGCACATTGATTTTATATTTTATAAATTATTCTGAGAATAATTAGGAAATCGAATTAAAATTGAGGGTTTAAAATTGCTTTATGACAGGTGTTCACTGTTGGTAAAGACAATTCTATATAGCACATTGATTTTATATTTTAGAAATTGTTCTGAGAATAATTAGGAAATCTGAATTATTCTAGATGTACTTTTGAATAATCTAGTGGAATGTCAGTCCTTAGACTATCTCTTTTAGAATATTTGTTGTTGTGGAATTTGATGATTGTAAGTAGGAGGGCAGTAGTGTTTTAGATGTGCTGACCTGGATTCCCATCCCCAGCACTCTATATGGTCCCCCTGAGTACAGAGCCAGGAGTAAGACTTGAGCGCTGTTGAGTGTGCCCTCCCCCCCAAAAAAAATCTGTTGTTTAAGAAGTTTTTGTGAGGTATTATCATTTAGTTTTTTAGGAAGTTTCTGTTGTCATCAAGATTTTCTAGGCGGCTAGAGTACAGCAGGGAGGGTTTTTGCATGTGGCTAATCTGGAGTTTGATCCCCAGCATCCCATATGGTCCCTCGAGCACCACCAGGAGTAATCCTGAGTGCAGAGCCAGGAGTAACCCCCTGAGTGTCGCTGGGTATGACCCAAAAGGAAATGATTTCTTAGTAATTACTGCAAAATAAGCACCCCAAAGTGACTGATGCAAAATCACTGTAACACTCTTTGTGAGTCTGTGGATCCTTAGACAGGTGACTGGTTCTCTTTCCATGGTGTCATTTCGGATCATTCATTAAGCTGGGTTAAAGGTCTCATGAGGAGGCTTCACTGAATATGTAGCTCTTAGTGCTTGTCCTTGTGGATTTTTCTCATCATCCTTGCTACCTAAAGTAAACGCAGAAGGTGCTACCTCTTAAAGGTGAGGCCCACAATTGGTGAAACGCTGTTTCTCTCCCATTTAACTTGGTGAGGCGACATTGTGGTGCCAGCACTGCCTAGAGGAGGGACTCCTGATAAAAGTAGGGTGCAGAGGGAGGAATAGGTAACTATCTTTGTAGACTATTTTCTATAAAGAAGGAGCAAACAGAGAAGTGACTTCAATGCTTAGGGGCATAAAATGTTTGAAAATTACATTTAGAACCAAAAATCCCCATTGCAATATCCTGGCAAGAGATGGCTGTAGTCTGCTTGGTGGTGATGAGCAGTGGTTAGGCTCTGTACCTTTCTAAGAAAGAGCTAATAGGATTTGTTGGTGGATTAGACAGGAGTATGAGAAGAATTTTAAAGGATGACGATATTTATTTTTGGTTGATTATGGAAGGTGGTGCATTTACTAAAAACGGTCTTTTTTTTTTTTTTTTTTTTTTAAACTTTTTGATCACACCTAGCAGTGCTCAGGGGTTACTTCTGGCTCTGCACTTAGGAATTACTCCCTGGCAACTCAGGAACAATAAGGGATACTGAGGATTGAACGTCGACTGCATGGAAGGCAAGTGCTCACTGCTATCAGCCCCAGAAATTAGAATTTTAAATGAAATCAAGTGCTTTTTTACTCTCTCTCTCTCTCTCTCTCTGCTCTTTGTCATTTATGATGGTAGCTGTGGATGGTGAAACTACTAAGAGGGTTCATTAACTTGTGCTGTTTGAAGTGATGGGACTTTAAGTTACCAAAGGGCTTGAGCCATGGATCCTAAAAAGGAAGGAGGAGCCAGCAGAGGAGAGTGGACAAATTTCAAAAGCTGAGTCAACTTTCTGCACTTACCTCTCAGGACAGGTTTTTTGGATGTAAGTGGAAGAAAGCATGTAGAGAAGGAAAGTGGGATCAACAAGAAAACTACTGAGAATTTGTGATTTTAATAGATGTGAATAAGCAAGTGGAGGTGGTGTTAGGTCGCAGCTTTCTGGTTCTTGCTGTAAATAGATTAAGGTGATTTGTGAACTTTGAGTAATCTGAATATAGCCTTTCCCTCCCACTGAGAATCCTTTTGTTAGGATTTTAGTTCATTTCCCACCTCTTCCCAGAAACAGAATATGAGCAGGCATATTCTAATCAAAACTCTGGGGCCACATGCTTTGCATGTGGAGACCTAGGTTTGATCCTTGGCTCCACATGGTGCTCCTGACCATAGAGCCAGGAGTGGACCTCAGCAGTGTCAGGTATGGCAGCAAAACAAAACAGCAAACAATCAGACACCTGTTAGAGTAGTCAGAGATAGCTCAAGTGGTAGCATCACATACCAGTATGTAGGAGACTGAGTTCTGGTCCTAGGTAATTGCATGCCTCTCTCCCACCACTCACCCTCCAAGCACTCTTAGTGTGCTGTGTGGCTCTGGTGACTCCTGAGCAACACCTGACCCCTTTTTCCGAGAGCATTGAACCCCCCAAACTCTTAGGACCATACCCCTGGGCAAAGCTGCACCTAAGTGTGATCCCTGTAAGAAAGAAAAAATCTGCAAGGGATGGAAGATGCTCCCACTGCGTGAGGAAGCCGCCTGTCATGTATATGTAAGGCACGCGCCCTACCCACTCGTTCTCCATTGCTCTGCCCCACAACTTGTTCTCTTTTTTTTTAGTCACCTGGCAATGCTCAGGGCCAATTTCTCTGCACTCAGGAATTACTTCTGGCGCTGCTTGGGGACCATATGGGGATGCTGGGGATCATCCTCAGGTTGGCGGCGAAGGCAGCAAACGCCTACCTGCTGGACTACCGCCTCCGGTCCCCCCACAACTTGTTCTTTTTCATTAACATACATTTGGAAAATCTACTAAAGCTTCTTGGGTTCCAAAACAATGAAAACCAAGTCTGGTACTTCATTTTGGTTGACGGTATAACAGAGGTTGGTCAAAACATTGCTGGTGGGGGCCGGAGCGACAGCCCAGCGGGTAGGGTGTTTGACTTGTGCACGCCGGGCCTGTGCCGGCCTGGGTTTGCCCCTCGCGTGTCCCATATGGTCCCCCGAGCACCGCTAGGAGTGATTCCTGAGTGCAGAGCCAGGAGTGACCCCTGAGCATTGCTGGGTGTGACCCAAAAAAAGCAAAAAAAAAAAAAAAAAAAACTGCTGGTATTATGGACAAGAGGTAAGTTATTTGGGTAAATTTGTTGTCCTGGGATACTGGGATAAATGAGACATTAATTATTGGGGCCAGAGAGATAGTACAGTGGGTAGGGCATTTGTCTTGAATGCAGTATACCGGGTTCAATCCCCAGCATCCCATATGCTCCTGCTCTGATCACCACCTGAGTAATTCCTGAGCATCACCACAGGTATGACCTAACCCTCTTGCCTCCCTTCCCCAAAAAGTGAAAAGTGTGAAAACATTAATTCTTAAAAAATCCCCGCTTCCTTTCTCTGCTTCACTACTGTTGCAGTGGTGGTGCTTTACTGAGGGACACAACACTTGGCTTTGTTGTTTGCACACTCAGCCATGTAGCTGGACAGGGTGGGGCAGGGGTTGTCACATCTTTATTAGTGATGGTTTTACAGCTGGTAGGGCATTTGTCTAGTGACCTGGTTCGATCCTGAGCATCCCATATGGTCCCTGAACACAGCTAGGAGTAACCCCTTAAGCATTGCTGGTGTGGCCCCCCCCCCAAAAAAAAAACAAAAAAAAAAAAAAAAACCCAAAAAGCCATGCTTTTTTGTATGACTGAAACCCGTCATGAACAGTTTTGTAATGGTGTATCTCATGGTGATTCAATTGAGAAGGTTGACACAGCTCGAGGTATATGTTTGAGAATTGGATGAGGATTGACCCCATTGTCTCTTGAGTCAGGGGTCTGCCAGTTGGTCTCTAGTCCACTTCACCTATTAGTCCTTTGACCAGTTAAGTCTGTGGTATATTCTTAGAAATGTTCTGAGTCATCTTGTCCATTATTTGGCCCAAATTTTGAAATAGATTGAATTAAAAGAAAATAATTAACTTTTTTTTTTTGTTTTTTTGGGTCACACTGGCAGTGTTTTGGGGTTACTCTCCACTCTGCACTCAGGAATTACCCTGGTGGTGCTTTGGGGACCATATGGGATGCCAGTGATTGAACCCATGTTGGCTACGGGCAAGGCAAACATCCTACCTCTGTTCTATTGCTCTGGCCCCATTTCTTTGGCATCAAAAATAGTACAAGTGAGTCTTATTTAATAAAACTCTGTACATTGCTATGACGCTTAGTAACAGGTACTCAAACAATGTTGTTTGAATAAATAAATGATTTGTGACGTAGGAAAAAAATTGTGATGCCTGAGCAAATGTATTTTCGAGATGTTTGTAGCGGTACTTAGCTGTGTGCCTCGCAGGGCTTGCTCTCCCTGGCTGTGGCGCATGCCTGTCCCATAGTTGAGGCTTTCCACACCTGGCTACAGTGTGTGGGAACTACAATCCTCTGCGCTTTCCAGAACTAAGTTGGTACTACTCTGTGCATTCCTGTGATCAC
>JAJIBD010034635.1:0-14657 GCA_021461705.1 Cryptotis parvus | reverse complement strand
AAAGAAAAAAAGAAAAGTTCTCTTTAGGCACCAATGGAGCATGGAGGGAGAAGTGATTCAAGGGGAAACTTACTTAGTCATCTGAGCTCTGAATTTACCCTGAATGCACACATCCTCATTGGCAGCTACAAGGTGACAATAGTTCCAGAAATGTCACCCAGACTCCATTTATTGCCCTCTGGAGGCTGGGTGCTACCGTCTCCGTACTCAGCAGGAGTGCAGCACAGATCCACCAAAACATTGGTTCCCAAGCATCCTTTCTAGGATTTCCCCCTCCGTGGACCCAGATGGGAAAGACACTTCCTGCTAACTCAACCAAATTTATTAAGCAACGATTTATTAAAATTTCTTCTTTCTGATGTGTATCTCACAGCTTCGGATCAGCACAAGAGAAAAAGCAGGCTTGCTGGAGCTATTTTCCACATACGGGGCTCTGTTAGCCCCATTTACATTAGACCTGGTGAGGCAGTGGTTGGCACCCCTCAGGACTGGGTGGCAGAGGCTGGCAAAGGCCTACTTAGAGGCTCCCTCACCCTGCTCAGGCTTTCGCTGCCGACAACTCCCACCTTTACCCTTAAAGAGATCCTGGGATGGGGCCGAGCGGCCAGCCCAGCGGTAGGGGCGCGTTTGCCTGGGTCGCCGGCTGCGCCCATGCCGGCCCAGGTTTGACCCTCCGGTATCCCATATGGTCCTCTGAGCACCGCCAGGTAATTCTTGAGTGCAGAGCCAGGAGTAACCCCAATGAGCATCCCCGGGGTGTGACCCAAAAAGCAAAAAAAAAAAAAAAAAAAGAAATCCTGGGGTCAAGCGGCAGCAAAGAGGGTAGGACGCTTGCCTTGCACGAGGCCAACCTGGCTTCCATCCTCCGGCATCCCATATGGTCCCACGAGCACCGCCAGGAGTGATTCCTGAGTGAAGAGCCAGGAGGTAACCCCCTAAGCGTTGCGCCTGGTGTGACCCCAAATAAGAAAAACAAAGAAATCCTGGGCGGAGAGTACTGAGGGGAAGACTGCGCTCACGCGCCAGTTGGACGCGATCCCCAGCACTCCCGCATACGGCCCCCAGCACTGCTCGGGAGCGGCCCCAGACCCAGGAACAGCTTCCTCCCCCACAACTCCAAAAGTAGCCCTGACAAGAGCAGCGGGAACACGAGGCCCGGGCCCAGCCTGCAGAAGGGTGGGGGTGGGGGGGCTGTGCCTGGGGCTGGAGCAGCCTAAGGACAGGACTCTCGGAGCACAGATGTGCAGGCTCAGGGTAGTATGTGGAGAGAGGCCGCCGCCCTCCTTGAGGACTCCTGTGGCAGGGACGTCTAGGGCAAGACCGGCCCCGGCTGGGGGAGAGGTGGCAGGGAGGGGCGGGCCCTTTCTCAGCAAGTGCAACGAAGACCCTGCTTGGCTTTCCCTCCCCTCGTCTGGCTGGGTTGGGAAAACAGCTGTCCTGTGGACAGCTCACCCACCTGGTGACCTTGGCACCAGAAAGACTGAAATCAAGTCAGCCTGTGAGGTGGGCGGGGGAGGGGGAGGGTGCCCACCTGGGGTCATCTTCACAAGGAGACAGGCTAGCCCAGCTCTGGTTTAGAGCCGCCGCCCGTGGTTTCTGGCTATTATAAGGGGGGAGAGGAAGTTTAGGACCCTGGTCTGACCTAGAAAAAAACCCAGGTCTCTCATTATTAACCCTCTATAGCAGAGATCCCACCAATGGAGGCGCACAAGAGACTGGAGCAGTGAGAGCCAAGGCCCGGGGTTCTCTTTGATACAGTCCACTGCACCGTGGAAAAGAGGATGGAGAGGTGGGCAGGACAGCAGCTTCAACAGTGTGGATCTGGGAGGAGCGGCCCTTGGGGGCTGTGTGTCCTTGGGCAAGTCGCTTAACCTCTCTGAACCGTGGCGGTCTCCAGCTCTGAAATGAGGGCAACGCACTCCTTCCCCAGCCACGCTGAAGATGAAGGAAGAAAGGCTGGAAGTATTTCTGTCACTGTCAGACGCAGGGCTGTTCTGGGAGCGGAGGCGGTGCCAGGGGGTCCCGGCGGGTGGGGAGGGGAGCTTCCAGGCCTCCGAGGCGCTTTGCTCCGGCTTCGATCTCAGCTCCCCAGCCCCGGACTTCCGGACACTCACCTCGGTGGCCCCGGCTGGCAGGCCGCCTCGCCTTTTCCCAGCTGCCCCCTTTGCCAGAGCGCCCCGGACGCGAGGACACGGGCGCTGGGCGGGACCGAGGGCCGGATCTCCGCGGTCCGGGTCTACGCTCAGGCCTGCCTTGGGGTTCCCGTTCACAGATGGATCCCTCCGGTCCTTCGCTCGGTTTTGGCCAAACGGAGGCGGAGAGAAACAAGGTGGGGGCCTGTAAGGGGGCTCCCCACCTCTCAGTCGGGGAACCGACAGGGCGCAGCCTGTCCCTGGGTGTCCCCGGCTCCGGGGTTCCCAGTCGCCACCCGGGGTTTGTCCTCTCAGGCTCAAATGTGACCGACCCTGGGCGACCCTTGCCTGCCCGAGCCGGGCGGAGCGCGCGGTTCTAGGGACCGGAGGCGTCCGAGGCGCGCGCGCCGTAGCGGAGCCGCTTTCCGCGGCCCCGCGCCAGCAGGTGTAGTGGCGGGGCCGCCCCCGCTGCGTCTGGACCCTGGGCCGGTCGCGGGTCCCCATAGCGCCCCGGGGTGCTGGGGCCCCCGTCCGGCGGCCCGCGCGCTCTTCTCGCAGCCCGCCCTCTGGCCGGAGGCGTTGGGCGGCGATGCGGTTTGCTCGCCTCGGGGAGCCACAGCAGAAGCTGGAGAGTCGCCGAGGGGGAGCCCGCGCCGCCGCTTCCTTGCCCCCGGCCTGGCCCGCCGCGGCCCCCGCGCCCTGAGCTCCCACTTCTCCCCCGCTTCGCCGCTTCGCGTTCGGCTCCGCGCTCCCGCCGCCCGATGGGTCGCTGAGCCGAGCGCCTGCCCTGCCGCCGCGCTCCCGCCGCGCCTCTGGGCCCCGGCAAGCTGGACTCCGCGGCTGGAGGCGCCTGACCGGCTGGGTGGGGACTACCATGCGGTCGCGCCGGCAGCACCGAGTGCTCGCGGCCCCCGCCGCGCCGCTCCCCCCTGCCGCCCGCGGCGCCTGCTGATGCCCGCGGCCGGCGAGCTGGAGGAGCGGTTCCACCGCGCTGGCAGGAGTGATCTGCCGGGTGTTGCACGTCCCTGCCCCGCCTGCGATGCTCGGGGATCCGATTCGCGGGCCCTGGGGTGCGCGGGGGAGCGGGTGGCTTTCTCCGCGCGCAGCCTCTTAAGCCCCCCGAAACTTTTCGTGCTGCGCCCAGTTCCTCCCCAGACGCCCCCACCCCCTCCCCGCGCTCCTGGGTCGAAAGGTCTCCGAAATGTCTGGTGAGAGCTGGGGATTGCAGCAGGTCAAGGGTCCTCAGCCTCTGCTGGGGTCGGGCGCGACCTCTGCGGTGCCCGGCGAGGACATTTTGCTCGCGAGGGGGCGGCGGAGGCGCCTGCGCCGCTTCCGGCTGCCTGGGGCTTCTGTGAGGTCAGAGGGGCGCCATGTGGGAAAGCAGGGCTGGGGTCCTATCCTGGCACTCTCCCGACCCCAGGCCTTTAGGAAGGCGCCTCTGACGGCTTGAGAGTGGACCCCACCCCACACACACGCCACGCACACTGTCCTGGGGAAGTGGCTTGGGTTTAGGGCAGGCAGAGCGTCAGGAAGGTTTCGCGACCCTCCCCCCCACCACACATTGCCTGGGGTGGGGGCTTGGGGGCACCTGAGCAGCGCGTGGGGAGGCTGATGGAGGCCACAGTTCTGCCTCTCTCCCTGCAGCTGGCTCCAGGTTCCTTCCCTAGGATAGCCTTGGGTCTGTCTCCCTCTGGAGGACCCAGCAACAAAAAGGGAGAAAGCACCGTACCCCACTCACATCCCCAGGCTGTGTGTGTGCCCCCGGCCAAGGGTATTCCGCTGGCTGTGGGGCCGCTGGCTCCCCCACCCCTGACATCACTTCCTCCCCAGGCCTGTCCTTAGGGCACACTTGCCAGATGTGCCGAGGCCCCTCCTAAAGAGCCCTTGCACCCGGCTGCTGAGCCCTCCTGGGAGGAAGCTGGAAGGGTCGTCTGGGGGAGCTGCGCCCTGGGGAAGCCCCTGCCTCTCCCCTCCTGCTCCCCTTCTCCAAACCCAGGGTTTCCATAGAGCTGAGCCAGGAGCAGACATGGGGCGCAAGGGAGTGGCACCGTGAGTCCCTGGGGCCATCTGCAGCCTGACCTCGCCTGGCAGGGACAGGCCTTTCTGCCTCCCACCCCCCCATCAGTGAAGAGGTAGCCACCTGGGGCAGTGTCATTTAGAGCAGTGGGAAGCCCTAAGACCCCACTCTTGCCTGGGCCTGGTTCTGCCGTGCGGGAAGACGGGGAGGAATGTAGGCAGTGTTCTGGGGCTACCCTGGCGCCCAGCCCAGCGTGTTTTATATACTCCACCTGCCTCCCTGAGGAGCCGCCTGCCCCCCTGTTCTCTCAAGTGGTCAGGACACACTCCAACCCACAGGGCTGAGAGCCCTGGGCGACAGGCCTATGGGAGACCCACAGCCCGCGCATGCAGAGAAAGACCTCTCAGTTCTGTCCGGGCAGCACTCTGAGGCCTTTTGGTGAGGCCGTGTGTGATAGCCCCTGCCATGCTGGGACCCATCCCTTTAGCCTCGCCTTCCTGCAGGCATGGTGCCCCTCCCAAGACAGCACTAAAGCAGCCTAGAGAGCCACAAAGCCCAAGCTTCGGGCCCAGTCACGCGGCTTCATGAGCCTCTTCCTCTTCTCCCTCCTCGCTCAGCCTTCGCCTCTCTGGTGGAGAGTCGACTCCCCAAATGCTGTAAACTGCCCCCTTCTGCCCTGGTGGCAGAGCCTCCCAGAGGGGTGCCCTTCATGGGGCGGGAGAAGCTGAGCCGGGCCACTTCCCCTGGCCGCATGAGGGCTAAGTGGTCTCATTGGGGGACATGCCTCAGAGCCTGTGTCCTTCCAGGCCTCTGGACACGGTGAGCACTCAAAGTTCCCTCAGCGATATACTGAGGAATATGTGGGTCTTGCTGGCCAGGCGCGTGGGCCATGGTGTGGTTCTGCTGTCCACCGGGGCCCCTTTCCCCCTGAGACTGACCAGGTACCCTTGACCAGCTGTGAGAGACTCCGACCAGCCGCCCCTCTCGGTGGCTGTAGGCGAAATTGGGGACAAGCAGCTGTGTCTGGTGTCCCTGGGGAGGCCCCTTCACCAGGTGCCAGCTAGGCGCCATGTGGGCAGGTGTGGGCTGGGCTGAGGCTGACATGCCCAAGCTGCACACCGGGAGGCATGATTCACAGGGCCATGTCGGGCCAGTTGGGCACCAGGCTGGGTGAGATGGGCAGGAGCAGGTGGAGCCGCCTTAGTCACTACAGACAGCCCCACCGCCTGAAGGGAGGTGACTGGGCCACTCCTGCCCGCAAGTAGCGGCGTTGACCACGGAAGGGCCGCTGCTCTCGCAAGGCTCTGGGGGCGGAGTGGGGCCGCTGTGCGCCTCCCTGCCTGTGTGGACCCTGAGCCTGTTTCCAGAAGGAAGGAAAGAAAGAAAATAGAAGCCAAGAAGAAGTTGTGGGGCGGTGGTTATGACTGGCTGGGGAGACGCAGCCCCTGGGGCCTCAGAGCCTGAGTCACTGGAGACTTCAAAGGCCAGGCTGTGTGCAGGCGCCATGTGGGACCCAGGGCCTATCCCAACGCCTGCTCTGGGCATAGGTGGAACCCAAGGGGGAAGGGGGCCCTCAGACGGTGCCTGTGGGCATCAGGTATTTGAGTGGAGAGCTCTTATGAAGTGAGTCCACTCTCCCTCTGCCCATGGCCTAAGGTTCCAATTTTTTCACCCAGCTTGGCGGAGAGCTCAGGGCTGTGGTGCTGCAGTAGGTGGACGGGGCCCTGTACGCTCTTCACTAGAGGATGAAGAGTAACACAAGCACCGAAGCGGGCCTCACAGGTGAGCCCCAACCCTCCTGCAGGAAGGCCGGATCCCATGATTCAAGTTTCACCTTGAAGCCTTCAGGACCCTCTCCACAGGGGGACTCCCATCCACCGCTAGACCACCTACCTCCTGCACCTGAGCTCTCCGGGTGTCCGACTACCGGTCCCATCCTCTCTCTGCTCTCGCCCAGCCCAGAGCTGCCGGAAAGCTCACTGGGAGGCCCACCTCTCTCGGGTGGGGCACCAATGAGAGCGTAACAGCCCCACTTCCCTCTGAGGGGTGCTGGGCGTTCCCAGTGAGTAAGAGCTCAGTGTGGGCAACAAACAGGAACACTGGGTGCCGGGTGGCAGGAAGCCGGTCCGGGCTGCTTCTGGCTCAGCTGGACGCGTAAGGCTGCACCCGGCTGCAGCAGAGACCCTCGTAGTCAGCCTCTCTTCTCTTTTTCCTCAGAGCCCATCTTCTTACGGCCTGGTCACCTTAGGTGACCGCCTAGTGACCTAGTCCTCGGTTTCTCATCTGTGAATAGCCTTGTGGCACGCCAAGGAGGTTTGTGGAGTTTCAGTGAATTAGGGACACCAGGGCACTCGGCACGCCTAGGTAAAGTGCGGCCCAGAGTCTGCCTGCCGCCCTTCCGCCTGGCTTCAGCCAGGCTTTGGGAGAGCGCGTCAGGGCTTCGAGGTGGGGCTGGTCCCGTGGCTCCCCTCTCTCAACAGCCCACCGCCCTTCTGGCCTGAGACTGCTTAGAAACCCAGAAAATCTTTTATTTTTTCCTCCTCTTGGTTTTGGGACATATCTGGGGTTCAGGGCTTGCTCCTGGCTCTGCACTCAAGAATCACTCCTGAAGGTGTTCTGGGATTGAATTCCAGGTTCGGTCTGTTTTAACCAAAGTCCAGCTAATCTCTACCCATTGTACTATCCACTCCCCCAGAAAGTCCATTTACTGAAAAATTTTAAAAAGTGGATAAAATTGGTTGTTTTAGTAGAAGCGCTGAAAGCTCTCGAGCCAGGAAAGGCCACTAGAGGTGGGGAAGGCCAAGAAGTGGGGATTGTTGGCAAGGACCCTGGGTGCTCGCAGGGTCAGGCCGAAGCTTGGGGTTGGTCTGATGCCTGAGTCAGGCCATCACGCCCAGGTCTTCTGGGTGAGGGCAGGTTGAAGCGCCCAGCCCCAAGGGTCACCTGCTCCCAGGACAGCATTATGGAGGTGGGGACCTCAGGCAGGTCTGAGGTGGGCATGGAGGCCCCGCACTCCAGAGAGACAGAGGGTCGGGAAGGAGAGAGATTGGAGCCCCACGTGAGCCCTGACAGTTAGGCTGCGGTCACCTCCTGTTCTTGGCCTGAAAGATGCGTCCTTCTTCCCGCCAGCCCAGGGAGGGGCTGGGGTTGGGGGCAAACTTGAGGCAAAACCTGGGACCAGCCTCATCCCACTGGCTGCTTTGCATGCAGAAGCCGGCCCACCTCAGCCCTGCTGGGGAGACCCGCCCTGCCCCTGGCCCTGAGCACCAATAGGAGACAGCCCTGCACCCATGACGGCCCCCAAAACCGGTGTGTGGACAGACCAACTGCACACAAGCCAAGCCCTTGGTGGCGGGGGCTGCCGCTTCTCAGCTGGGGTTGGCGCTTAAGCTGGCCAGGGTGCCAGTGAGGCATGGAGCCGGAGGTCCTGCGTCCACGGGGAGGCCCCAGCTCAGCTGGCCTTCCCACCCTGGAGCAGTGGCGCCTCACCTGACTCCCGATCCGGCTGCCTTGGCCCTCTGCTAGCTTCAGTCTTCCTGGCTGGGGGCCGGCGTGGGAGGGGGCTTGGCCCTAGCTTCTTCCAAGGTGGTCTCCCCTCCCCGAGTGAGCAGCGGCTTTGGCTCCTCGGGTCCATCTGAGGATCAGAGCAGCCCCCGAGCAGCTGCTACACTCGCGCTCAGCTCTGTCAGAGCTATTCTGGATTTCCGAGCCCCAATGGAGTTCGCCTGGCAAGCTTTTTCGGTAAAAGGCTACCGAGAAGACCTGGGTGGGGAAGGGCCGAGGCCTCGCAGTGCGGGGTCTCTGCCCCAGGTGAGTGAGAGAGGCCCGCATGCCAGCGCCAGCCTGCACCCCAATCCACACCTGCTTCCTAACTGCGGAGGCCGCTGAGCACGTCTGTGCGGCCAGCCAAGGAAGGAGGGGGCAATGTCGTCAGGTCATCAGATGGTCACTGCTGCCCTCACGGTGTCATTTAGGTCCCAGTCCGCCCGGGGTCTGTGGGCAGTAGGGCCGGGAAAGGCAGCAGGATGCGGAGAGAGGAGAGGGGTATGGAGGAGGGGAGAAGGGGAGTGAAGAGGAGAGAGATGTGGGGAGGGAGAGTGAAGGAGAGGGAGGAGTGAGGCTGCCCCGGTGGGCCCCCCGCCAGGCTGCCCCCAGTGCCCCCAGCGGCTGCCCCCAGCGCCCCCCTTCACACCAGGGCTGCCCAGAACCCTTCTCTCCCGCCACGCTGCCCCCAGCGCCCCAGGCTAGTCTCCTCAGAGCACCCTGCTGACCGCTGGCAGGTGGAAACTGTGTCCTCCCAGATGTTTCTCAATCTGGGCTCCTTGCGCAATGGGGGAGGGATGACAGGCTGGCTGGGGCCAGCCCACCTCTCAGGGGCCAGCGGAAGTTGGGGGCAACAAGCCTGAGAGCAGCAGCTTTCCTGCTGTCTGTGGCTGACCTGCGTCAGTGATTTTGGGGGTGCAGTTCCGCCAGGGCCTAGATCTGGGCCCGTGAAACTCCCCGGGAGGAAGCGGTAGGAGGTGGGGGGGTGGGACCTTCAGCGCCAGCTGTGACCTCAGACCTAGAGCTGAGGCGATTCTGTTGTGGGGCTGGGGACTTCTCCTGGAGTCCTGGGTCTCCTCAAGGACAGGGTGATGATGGGGGCTTACGATAGCCCAGCGGTAGGGCGCCTGTTTTGCACGCGCCGGCTCATGCCGCCCGGGTTCGACCCCGGCATCCCATATGGTCCCCCCTCGAGCACCAGGAGGATTCCTGAGTAGAGCCAGAGTAACCCCTGAAAGTATTGCCGGGTGTGACCAAAGCAAAAAAAAAAAAAAGACAGGTGATGGTAGCTCTCCTTTTTTTTTTGCTTTTGGGTCACACCCAGCGACGCTAGATTCCTCCCTACAGCTCAGGGACCATATGGGAAGCCGGGATCCCGGCCAGCACAGCTGGCCAATGCAAGGCAAACGTTTCCTACCCGCCGGACTATCGCTGTTGCTCCGCCACCCCAATGGTAGTTCTCCTTAAAGCAGGTGGCTGGCATTACTGACTTGAGGAACTGGAGGTCATCTTGGCCCGTCCGGTCACACTGAATTTGGGAGAGCAGGAGCTGCGGACTGTGGCACCTGCTGATTTTCGGGCCCCAGGGGCCTGCCCTGCCCTGCCCCAGCCCCACCTGCAGGGCCTGGGGTGGTGGCCAAGGGGACCCCTGAGCACCTGTGGTGGTGTGTGCTTGTCATGGCCTCGCCAGAGCCCTCCCAGGTGCGAGGGGCCGCCTGCTTCCCGGTCTGTGAGACCTGGCGCCAGGGCCCCAGCCCAGCCCAGTGGGGAGAGGGGCCTAGAGTCGAGCTCCAGGAACTTAGGAAGAGAACACGGGTTGCGCGACACTAGCCCCCAGAGACGCCTGCGTGCCCAGCACTAACCAGCGCCCAGGGAACCCTCTAGGCTGGGACTTCTCAGGGGCTAAGGCTTCTCCATGGGATCAGTGGAGGCTGGGCTCCTCCATGGGGTCAGTGGGGCTGGCCTCTCCATGGGGGGTCATGGGGGCTGGGCTCCTCATGGGGTCAGTGGGGGCTGGCCCTCCATGGGGTCAGTGGGGCTGGGCTCCTCCATGGGGTCAGTGGGGGCGGGCTCCTCCAGGTGATGGTCTCTTTGGTCTACCAATGCCCCCTGCCCTGCCTCTTGGGGCACAGGAACTCCAACAGGCTCGCCTGAGGGGTCTCACCCAGGAACCCCCCCAACAAGGCTACCTGAGGGTTCTCACTCAGGAACCCCCAACAGGGTTACCTGCGGGGTTTAACGCGGGACCCTTTTACAGGTTACCTGGGGGTCTCACTTAGAAACTCCAACAGGAGCTACTGTTGGGGGTCTCACCCAGGGCTCCCATACAAGGTCAGCTGGGGGGTCTCACCCAGGATCTCCCTAAAGTTTACTGGAGGTCTCACTCAAGGGACTCTCCTATTGGGTTACGCCCTGGGGGGTCTCACTCCTCTTCTTTTCTCCCAGAACTGCATGAACTTACCCCAGACACCGTGCAGCTGCTGAGCCAGTATGACAACGAGAAGAAGTGGGAGCTCATCTGCGACCAGGTGGGGACCAGTCAGCGTCCTCAGCCGGGGACCCCATGGAGGGACCCCCAACTTACTCCCCCTGGCACTGGGTGCTCCTGGGCCTTCTGCGTCATGAGCAGGGCTGGGTTCCCCGAGTGGGGTGCTGGGAGCAGCCTGGGACAGTTTAGGGAGGCCCCAGGACTGGGGTGTTCCCACGGGCCAGGAACAAGGGACAGGACCTTTTGTCCTTCTCCGCTGTAGGGGCCTGTGGTCCATCGAGGGGCTCCCCCTAAGGCACCCCCGTGGCAGCAGGCGGTCAGGCCCCACCCCTTGTGCCCGGCTGCTTCCATGGTGTGGAGGGCCCGGCTTGAGCTGCTGAGGGGGGGGGCTGTGGCGGCTGAGGTGGGGAATGGGGCCAGGGACTCTCTGGGGAGTCTTGGCTGGGCTCAGGGCTTTGCTGATGGATTCAAGATAAGATGGGGGCAGGTGTGGCAGGAGGTGGCGGGGCACAGGAAGGAAACAGCTCCAGGGGATCCTGGTCACTGCTGTACCCTGGCTACTCAGTTTGAGGCCCCACGGGCCTGGGAGGGAAGGGGCGCTGGCGATATCTGAGGGGACTCGAGGCCAATGATAAGGCTCCTGGAGCCATTAGCAAGGTGAGGACTTGCTCCGTGAGTCACGCCTGGCGACACTCGGCGGCCTGGGAAGGCCCAGAGCAGGTCCCCACCCCCACCGGCACCCCCCTGGGTGCTCTCAGCTCCCGACTCTCGGGCCTTCAGGGACGACCGGGAGGAGGGACGTCACCTATGCCGTCCTGGGGCGGGAGCACGGAGGTGGGGTGTCCAGCAGGACTGCCCCCTTCCAGAAGTCCCCTGCCACAGCTATGCGGGAGCCTAGAGAGGCCATCATGAGGGGTGGGATGCTGGGCCCAGGGCCCTGGAGAGCAGCTGGAAGTGCCAGTTTTCCCTTGGACACCCACCGGAGGGTCTAGGTGTACCCCGAGAGTGCTGAGTGAGAGCTAAGGAAGGGGAACCCAGGAGCTCTGACTGGCCACTGGCCACACCTCTGTCTCCCCAGGAGCGTTCCAGGTCAAGAACCCCCACCGCCATATTCAGGCTAAGAGCTACCTGGAGACTGGGGCGGAGGCCGAAAGGTGGCAGCCGAATGGCCGGGGTACCTGGGGGAGGTCTCCTCTCCATAGCCCCATCTGTGTCTCCCAAGCCTGGCAGCTGAGTAACTGTGCTGAGGCTTTCCAGTGGGCTTGTGCGGGGAGGCATGAGGCGTTGTGAGTAGTATGAGTGTGTGTGTGTGTGTGTGTGTGTGTGTGTGTGTGTGTGTTGCAGGTGGGAGGGTGTGTAAAGACATGAGTGAGTATGTGTGGGGTGTGAGCTCCAGCGTCTGTCCTGGGTGTGAGCCCCAGGGTCTGTCCTGGGTGTGAGCTCCAGCGTCTGTCCTGGGTGTGTGAGCTCCAGCATCTGTTCTGGGTATGTCCCAGTGTCTGTACTTGGTGTGTGAGCTCCCAGCGTTTGTCCAGGGTGTGTGAGGTCCCAGTGTTGTATTGGTGTGAACTCCGTGTCTGTCTTGGTTGTGTGAGTCCCAGCATTCTGTTCCGGTGTGAGTCCGCATTGTCTGTCCTGGGTGATTGTGAGCTCCAGCATCTGTCCTCAGCGTGTGAGCCCCACTGTCTGTCTAGAGTGTGAGGTCCCAGCATTTGTTCCTGGGAAGCGTGAGTCCCATTGTCTGTCCTGGGTGTGTGAGCTCCAGCGTCTGTCCAGGGTGTGTGCATCCCAGTGTCTGTCTTGGGTGGGAGCCCCTGGCATCTGTCCTGGGTGTGTGAGGCTCCAGCATCTGTCCTGGAGTGTGTGAATCCCAGTGTCTGTCCTGGGTGTGTGAGTCCCAGCGTTTCTGTGTGTGAATCCCAGTGTCTGTCCTGGGTGTGAGTGTCCCAAAGCGTTTGTTCCGGGCATGAGTCCCATTGTCTGTCCTGGGTGTGTGAGCTCCAGCGCCTGTCCAGGGTGTGTGCATCCCAGTGTCTGTCTTGGGTGTGAGCCCTGCATCTGTCCTGAGTGTGTGAGCCCTCCCAGTGTCTGTCCTGGGTGTGTGAGTCCCAGCCGCTTGTTCCGCGTGTGAATCCCAGTGTCTGTCCTGGGTGTGTGAGTCCCAGCTTGTTCCGGTGTGAATCCCAGTGTCTGTCCTGGGTGTGTGAGCTCCAGCATCTGTCCTGGGTGTGTGAGCTCCAAAGGGTCTGTCTGGTGTGTGAGCTCCAGTGTCTGTCCAGGGTGTGTGAGCCCCAGTGTTTGGGCGTTTAGGGGCTGTGGACAGGAGTATGGAGGCAGTGAGGTGTGGGAGGCCGCGTGAAAGGCAGTTACAGGGTGTGGTCAGGCGCCTGCCAGCTGCTGCCATGGGTTTGGCTTTTGGGGGCGCGTGTCCATCTCTCCACCAGCTGACACTGTTCTTCCCCAGTTCAAGAGGCAGTCCAGGAGTCCACTCCAGGTGCTCCGTGAGCTAGAGATCTCCCTGAGGACAAACCACATCGGGCGAGTCTGTCCTGATGAAGGCCTGTAGCGCTGGGGTGGGGCAGAGTGTTGGGGCCTGTAGTTCTCACGCCCTCAGCCTGTGCTGTGTCATGGCTGGGCTGTGGGTCCTGCCTGGGCCCTGCACCCCCAGGGTCAGCCGGCTGCGTCTGTTGCAAAGCACCCGCCTGGCTGAGCCCCTCCTCGGAAGTCAAGAAGCCTGTGTTGGCAGGGCAGGGGCGCAGGAATTCCTAAACGAGGAGAACCGGGTCTGAAGTGCTCCTGGACTACCTGGCCTTCGCCAGTGCTCCTCGTCACGCAAGTCTGGGGCTCCTCCTGCACCCCGAGCTCCACCTGCTCCCTGCAGCTACTCAGAGTCCCCAGGGCCTCTTAAGCTAAAGGGGCCTTTTCCGTTGGGGCGGGCAGGGCCACGGCCTGCGGCCACTGGGAGCGGAGCCCTCCCGTTTGTCCTTCTGGCCACATGCCTAGGCAGTGCCGCCCTCTGCCCTGGTCTCCCCCAGAGCAGCACAGCCCCGTCTTCTCCCGATAAAAGGCCTCAGACTCGAACTCTGACAGGTACGACATGGAGCACTGACAATGGGTCTCCTGGACGAGAAGAGCAAGCCGCTGAGCAGTCGGTGGAGGACCTGACTCAAGGGGCCGTCCCCACTCCCTCACCCCACAGCCCAAGACTCGCCACCTGACCATCAAGTACGCGGGCAGCCCCCGCCCTGGGCCAGACTCAAACAGGGCTGGAGTGATGGGGGCTGGAGTCCCGGGGTCTGTCTGGGGTTCTGGGTTGGGCCTCTTAACCCTCCTCCCCGCCTTCTCCCAGCGGCCTCCAGATGCCCCCCCCGTCCAGGTAAATTCCTCCGCCTGCAGCGGTGCGGCCGCCGGGCTGGGCGAGGTATGCAGGCGGGCTGGGCACCCACCTCAGAGCTGCCTCGAGCCTTGCAGGGAGGTGGGGATAGAAGAGGCTGCCCCTGGACCCCCTGGGGCTCCTTCGCTTGCCCCTTCCTGTTTAGCCTCCAGGGGCCAACTGCATGTGGTATTCTAAACATTCACAGCGTTTCTTGGGCTCCTTCATCGGTCTGACTAATATTTCAGCATTTACTGTGTATGGGTTCTGGGAGTGCTCCCCTCCTCCCTCTCCTTCCCTGACACAGCCATGCGAGCAGTGCATGTAGCCGTGCGGGCACCAGGGACCGTAAAGGCATTCTGGGCTGCAGGGACAAGAGCCAAGGTGTAATGACGGGAGTAAGTAAAGCAGCCAGGGAGGAGGTGGCCTGCAGCCTTGGAAATGCGACAGATCGGGAGAGCCGCGTGGTAGTCACGACTGGCAGCTCAGCGGGTGATGACAAAAATCTGACCTTAGCAGCCTTCATTGGAGCACGCATCTGTGGGCCCTGTTTAAGTCGTTTCCACATACTCCAGACGCCCACACCGGGGACAAAGGGTGTCACGGTAAAGTTTATTTTATAAATGACGACACCATGCGCCACAGGGAGAGTCTCCGAAACTGGTGAAGGATGAGGGGGATGTGAACTCCCCGCATCGTGATCGCTGCAGATGGAAGCGCTGCCGGGAAAGCCAGTGAGCGCTCCTCCTGGCGAGCACATGCCCTGGGTGCTCCGCGCTGCCTGCCCGTTGGGGGTGGGAGCCCAGCCAGGCCACACCCTGGTCTCCTGAGTTAGCCCCTGGGCCCTCACCTGACCCTCATGGTTGGGAGCCAACATCAGGGACCTGAGGCTCGATAGGTGCAGCAGCAGGTAGGGCCTTGCCTTACTATGGTGTATCCACATTATATCACCATCTCATGTGGTCCCTGGAATTTATCCGGGAGTAATTCCTGAGGCAGAGCCAGAAGTAGCCTGAGCATTGCCAAGTGTGTCCAAAGCCAAACAAATATATTTTCTCTCTATCTACCCTCTCTTTACTCTCTCTCTCTCTCTCTCTCTCTCTC
>JAJIBD010034634.1:0-28605 GCA_021461705.1 Cryptotis parvus | reverse complement strand
GAAAGTTCTCTTAGGTACCAATGGAGCATGGAGGGAGAAGAGATTCAAGGGGAAACCTACTCAGTCATCTGAGCTCTGAATGTTACCCCTGAATGCACACACCCCCATTGGCAGCTACAAGGTGACAACAGTCTAGAAATGTCACCCAGACTCCATTTCATTGCCCTCTGGAGGCTGGGTGTCATACCGCCTGTCCCCAGCAGGAGGCAGCACAGATCCACCAAAAACATTGGTTCCCAAGCATCCTTTCTAGGATTTCCTCCTCCGTGGACCCAGATGGGAAAGACACTTCCTGCTAACTCAACCAAATTTATTAAGCAACGATTTATTAAAATTTCTTCTTTTCTGATGTGTATCTCACAGCTTCTGATCAGCACAAGAGGAAAAGCAGGCTTGCTGAGCTATTTTCCACATCGGGGCCCTGTTAGCCTCATTTCCATTAGACCTGGTGAGGCAGTGGTTGGCACCCCCAGGGACTGCGGGCAGAGGCTGGCAAAGGCTGCATTAGAGGCTCCCTCACCCTGCTCAGGCTTTCAGCTGCCGCCACAACTCCCACCTTTTATCCCTTAAAGAAATCCTGGATGGGGCCGGGGCGACAGCCCAGCGGGTAGGGCGTTTGCCTTGTGCGCGGCTGGCCCATGCCGGCCCAGGTTCGATCCCCGCATCCCATATGGTCCCCTGAGCACCGCCAGGAGTAATTCCTGAGTGCAGAGCCAGGAGTAACCCCTGAGCATCCCCGGGTGTGTGACCCAAAAAAAAAAAAAAAAAAAAAAAGAAATCCTGGGGCCGGAGCGATAGCAAGAGGGTAGGACGTTTGCCTTGCACGAGGCCAACCCGGCTTCCATCCTCCGGCATCCCATATGGTCCCACGAGCACCGCCAGGAGTGATTCCCGAGTGAAGAGCCAGGAGTAACCCCTGAGCGTCGCCTGGTGTGACCCCCCAAATAAGAAAAAACAAAGAAATCCTGGGCGGAGAGATAGTACTGAGGGAAAGACCTGCCCCCACGCGGCCAGTTGGACGCGATCCCCAGCACCGCATACGGCCCCCAGCACTGCCGGGAGCGGCCCCAGACCCAGGAACAGCTTCCCCTCCCCCACAACTAAAAGTAGCCCTGGACAAGAGCAGCGGGAACACGAGGCCCAGCGCCCAGCCTGCAGAAGGGGGGTGGGGGGGGGGGGGCTGTGCCTGGGGCTGGAGCAGCCCAAGGACAGGGACTCTCGGAGCACAGACAGTGCAGGCTCAGGGGCAGTATGTGGAGAGAGGCCGCCGCCCTTGAGGACCTCAGGCAGGGGACGTCTAGGGGCAAGACTGGCCCCGGCTGGGGAGAGGGCAGGGGGAGGGGCAGGCCCTTCCCAGCAAGTGCAACGAAGACCCTGCTTGGCTTTACCTCCCCTTGTCTGGCTGGGACGGGAAATCAGCTGTCCTGTGACAGCTCACCCACCTGGTGACCTTGGCACCAGAAAGACTGAAATCAAGTCAGCCTGGGAGGTGGGCAGGGGAGGGGGAGGGTGCCCACCCAAGGCCATCTTCACAAGGAGACAGCTCAGCCCAGCTCTGGTTTAGCGCCGCCGCCCGTGGTTTGGTTATTATAAGGGGAGAGGAAGTTTAGGACCCTGGTCTGACCTAGAAAAAATCCAGGTCTCTCATTATTAACCCCTCTATAGCAGAGATCCCACCAATGGAGGCGCACAAGAGACTGGAGCAGTGTGTGCCAAGGTCTGGGGGTTCTCTTGATACAGTCGCACCGCACCGTGGAAAAGAGGATGGAGGTGTGGGCAGGACAGCAGCTTCAAGCAGTGTGGATCTGGGAGGAGCGTCCCTTTGGGGGCTGTGTGTCCTTGGGCAAGTCGCTTAACCTCTCTGAACCGTGGCGTCCCCAGCCTCTGAAATGAGGGCAACGCACCTACCTTCCCCCAGCCACGCTGAAGATGAAGGAAGAAAGGCTGGAAGTATTTCTGTCACTGTCAGACGCAGGGCTGTTCTGGGGAGGCGGGAGGCGGGTGCCAAAGGGTCCCGGCGGGTGGGGAGGGAGCTTCCAGGCCTCCGAGGCGCTTGCTCCGGCTTCGATCTCAGCTCCCCAGCCCCCGACTTCCGGACACCACCTCGGTGGGCCCCGGCTGGTGGCCGCCTGCCTTTCTCCCCAGTTGCCCCCTTGCCAGAGCTCCTGGACGCGAGGACACGGGCGCCGGGGGTGGGACCGAGGGCCGGGATCTCCGCGGTCCGGGTCTACGCTCAGGCCTGCCTTGGGGTTCCCCGTTCACAGATGGATCCCTCCGGTCCTTCGCTCGGTTTTGGGCTAAACGGAGGCGGAGAGAAACAAGGGGTGGGGGGGGGGGGCCTGGAAGGGGCTCCCACCTTCTCAGTCGGGGAACCGAAAGGAGGGCGCAGCCTTGGGTCCCTGCGTCCCCGGCTCCGGGGGTTCCCCAGTCGCCACCCGGGGGTTTGTCCTCCCTAGGCCTGGGGCGTGGGACCCCCCTGGGCGACCCCGCTGTGCCTGCCCGGAGCCGGGCGGAGCGCGCGGTTCTAGGACCCGGAGGCGGCCGAGGCGCGCGCGCCGCAAGCGGAGCCGCGCCCGGTGGCCCCGCGCTCGGGCAGGTGTAGTGGCGGGGGCCGCCCCCGCTGCGGCTGGACCCCGGGCCGGTCGCCGGGTCCCCATAGCGCCCCGGGGTGCTGGGGGCCCCGTCCGGCGGCCCGCGCGCCCCTCCCTGCAGCCCGCCCCTCTGGGGCCGGAGCGCGGCGGCGAGATGCGGTTTGCTCGCTCGGGGAGCCACAGCAGAAGTTGGAGAGTCGCCGAGGGGGGGAGCCCGCGCCGCCGCTTCCCTGCCCCGGCCCGGCCCGCCGCGGCCCCCCGCGCCCTGAGCCCCACTTCCTCCCCCGCCGCGCCGCTCGCGCCCGGCTCCGCGCTCCGGGGCCGCCCCGATGGGTCGCTGAGCCGAGCGCCCGCCCCGCCGCCGCGCCCCGCCGCGCCCCCGGGCCCCGGCAAGCTGGATCTCCGCGGCTGGAGGCGCCTGACCGGCTGGGTGGGGACCACCATGGGCAACGCGGCCGGCAGCACCGAGCAGCCCGCGGCCCCCGCCGCGCCGCCCCCAAGTCGCCCGCGGCGCCCAGGCAGCCGATGCCCCGCGGCCGGCGAGCTGGAGGAGCGGTTCCACCGGGTGCTGGTGAGTGATCTGCCGGGTGCCGCACGTCCCCGCCCCCGGGCCCCCCGCGACGCTCGGAGATCCCCGGCCCGCGGGGGCCCCGGGGTGCGCGGGGAGCCGGTGGCCTCTCTCCGGGGCGCAGCTCTAAGCCCCCGAAACTTTCTTGTGCTGCGCCCAGTTCCTCCCCAGGACGCCCCCACCCCCTCCCCCGCGCTCCTGGGTCGAAAGGTCTCCGAAATGTCCGGTGAGGAAGTTGGGATTGCAGCAGGTCAAGGGGGTCCCCGGGCCCCTCGCTGGGGTCGGGCGCGTCTCTGCGGTGCCCGGCGAGGGTGACATTTCTGCTCGGGCGAGGGGGCCGGTGGAGGCGCCCGCGGGCCGCTTTTCCGGCTGCCTGGGCTTCTGGGAGCGGGTCAGAGGGGCACATGTGGGAAAGGTGGGCTGGGGTCCTTATCCCGGCACCCCTCCCGACCCCAGGTCTTTAGGAAGGCGTCTGGACGGCTTGAGTGGACCCCACCCCACACACGCGCACACTGTCCTGGGGCGGGGGCTTGGGTTCACAGGGCAGGCAGAAGGGTCAGGAAGGCTTGCGTGGACCCCTCCCCCCACCACACACATTGCCCTGGGGTGGGGGCTTGGGGGCACCCTGAGCAGCGTGGGGAGGCTGATGGGAGGCCACAGTCTCACTTCCTCTCCCTGCAGCTGGCTCCAGGCTCCTTCCCCTAGGATAGCCTTGGGGTCTGTCTCCCCTGGAGGACCCAGCAACAAAGGGAGAAAGCACGTCCCCCCACTCACATCCCCAGGCTGTGTGTGTGCCCCCGGCCAAGGGTGGGGGCCTCGCTGGCTGTGGGGCCGCGGCTCCCCACCCCTGACATCACTTCCCTCCCCAGGCCTGTCCTTAGGGCACACTTGCCAGATGTGCTGAGGCCCCTCCCTAAGAGTTCCTGGAAACCTTGGCTGCTGGCCCTCCTGGGAGGAAGCTGGAAGGGTCGTCTGGGGGAGCGCTGGGTGCCCTGGGGGGAAGCCCCCGTCTCTCCTCCTGCTCCCTTCTCCAAACCCAGGGCCTGGTAGAGGCTGAGCCAGGGAGCAGATGGGGGGGGAGGGAGACTGTAGTCCCTGGGGCCATCTGCAGCCTGACTCGCCTGGCAGGGGGGACACAGGCCTTTCTGCCTCCCACCCCCCCATCAGTGAAGAGAAGCACTGGGGGCAGTGCATCATTTAGAGCAGTGGGAAGCCCTAAGACCCCACTTGGCTCGGGGCTGTGGAGCTGAAGCCGGCGGGAAGACGGGAGGAATGTAGGGCAGTGGGTACCCCTGGGGCTACCCCAGGCCCAGCCCAGCGTGTTTATACTCCACCTGCCTCCCCGGGAGGGAGCCGCCTGCCCCCCTGTTCTCTGCGGTCAGGACACACCCAACCCACAGGGCTGAGAGCCCTGGTGACAGGCCGGTGGGAGAGACCCACAGCCCAAGCGGGCATGCAGAGAGCATCCCTCTCAGTTCTGTCCGGGCAGCACTCTGGAGGCCTCAGGAGGCCGGGATGGCCGCCCTGCCATGCTGGGACCCATCCCAGGGCCTCGCTTCCCGGGCATGTGGCAGTGCCCCCTCCCAAGACAGCACCTCAGCAGCCTAGAGCCACAGCCCAAGCCGGGCCCAGTCACGTGGCTTCATGAGCCTCTTCCTCTTCCTCAAGCTCAGCCTTCGCCTCTCTGGTGGGGAGTCGGACCCCCAAATGCTAAACTGCCCCCCTGCTCCTGGTGGCAGAGCCCTCCTGGGGGTGAGGGGTGCCCCGGCTCATGGGCGGGAGAGTTGAGCCGGGGTGCCCCACTGCCGCCCTGGCCATGTGGAGGGGTGAAGTGGGGCTGATGGCTGCGGGGACAGTGCCCAGAGCCTGTGTCCTTCCAGGCCCTGGACACGGTGAGCACCTGGGGTGCCCTCAGCGTATACTGAGGAATATGGGTCTTGCTGGCCAGGGTGTGGCCATGGTGGTTCTGCTGTCCACTGGCCTCCTTCCCCTGAGACTGACCAGGTGGCTCCTGACCGGGGTGGAGCCTCCGGGACCAGCCGCCTCCTCCCCGGTGGCCAGGTGAAACCTGGGGACAAGCAGCTGTGTCTGGTGTCCCTGGGGAGGCCCCTGTCAGGGTGCCAGCTAGGTGGTGGCCATGTGGGCAGGTGTGGGGCTGGGCTGAGGCTGACATGCCCGGCTGCTGGACACCGGGGAGGCATGATTCACAGGGCCATGTCGGGCCAGTTGGCACCAGGCTGGGTGAGATGGGCAGGAGCAGGTGGAGCCGCTTTGGGGCCACCAGGGACAGCCCCCACTCGCCCGGGAAGGGTGACTGGGCCACTCTGCCTGGGAGAAGGTGGCGTGACTCACGGGAAGGGCCGAGCTGCTCGCAAGGCTCTGGGGCGGTGAGGTGTGGGGGCCGCTGTGTGTCTCCCCTGCCTGTGTGACCCTGAGCCTGTTTCCAGAAGGAAGGAAAGAAAGAAAACAGAAGCCAAGAAGAAGGTGGGGCGGTGGCGCAGACTGAGGGCTGGGGGAGACGCAGCCCCTGGGCCTCTGTGAGCCTGAGTCAGTGTTGGCGGATTCTGGCCCCAGGCTGGCTGGTGGGGGGCGTGGGGGACTCAGGCCTATCCCCCAACGCCTGCTCTGGGCATAGGGTGGAACCTGGCAGGGGAAGGGGGCCCCTGGGGGACGGGTGCCTGTGGGCATCATATAGAGCTTGGAGTGGAGCAGCCGGAAGTGAAGTGAGTCCACTTCTCCCTGCCCATGGCCTAAGGTTCCACTTTGGCTTCACCCAGCTTGGCGGAGAGCTCAGGGCTGTGGTGCTGCAGTAGGTGGACGGGGGGCTCCCTGGACGCCTCAGAGGGATGAAGAGTAACAAGCACCAGGCGGGGCTCAGAGCAGGAGCCCCCCCAACCCTGCAGGGAAGGGCGGCCGGATCCCATGATCTGCTTCACCTTGAAGCCCAGACCCCCTCTCCAGGGGGACCCCATCCACCGCCAGGACCACCCACCCTGCACCTGAGCCTCCGGGTGTCCGGACCCACCGTCCCATCCCTGCCTCGGCCCAGCCCAGAGCTGCCGGAAACCACCGGGAGGCCCACCTCTCTCGGGGTGGGGCCGGGCACCAACGGTAGCTGTGAACAGCCCCACTTCCCTCTGAGGGGTGCTGGGGGGGTTCCCCAGTGAGTAAGAGCTCAGTGTGGGCAACAACAGGAAACACTGGGTGCTGGGTGGCAGGAAGTGGGTCCGGCTGCTTCTGGCTCCTCAGCGGGACGTGGGGGGGCTGCACCCGGCTGTTTGCAGAGACCCTCAGGCCGGGAGCCCCCTTCTCTTTTCCTCAGAGCCCATCTTCTTACGGGCCTGGTCACCTTAGGTGACTGCCTTAGGTGGACCTAGGCCTCGGTTTCTCATCTGTGAATAGCCTTGTGGCACGCAAGGAGGTTTGTGGGAGTTTCAGTGAATTAGGGGACACCAGGGCACCTCGGCACGCGATGGCAAGGCCCAGAGTCTCGCTGCCGCCCTTCCGGCCTGGCCGTGGGCTCTGGGGAGAAGCTCAGGGCTTCGGAGGTGGGGCTGGTCCCGGTGGCCCCTCAACAGCCCACCGCGCTCCTCTGGCCTGAGACTGCTTAGAAACCCAGAAAATCTTTATTTTTTTCCTCCCCTCTTGGTTTTGGGACATATCTGGGGTTCAGGGCTTACTCCTGGCTCTGCACTCAAGAATCACTCCTGGCGGTGTTCTGGGGATTGAACCCAGGTTTGGGTTCGAGCGAACCCAAGTCCAGCACCCTACCCATTGTACTATCCACTCCCCCAGAAAGTCCATTTACTGGAAAATTTTAAAAAGTGGATAAAATTGGTTGTTTTAGTAGAAGCGCTGAAAGCTCTCGAGCCGAGGTTGAGGCCACCCAGAGGTGGGGAAGGCTACGGAAGTGGGGGATTGTTGGCAAGGGACCCTGGGTGCTCGCAGGGCTGTGCCGAGCTTGGGGCTGGGCTGATGCCTGAGTCAGGCCATCACCGGCTCCAGGCCTTCTGGGTGAGGGCAGGTTGTAGTGCGTCCAGCCCCAAGGGTCACCTGCTCCCAGTACAGCATTATGGAGGTGGGGGGACCTCAGGCAGGTCTGAGGTGGGCATGGAGGCCCCCCGCACCCAGAGACAGAGGGTCGGGAAGGGAGAGATTGAGCCCACGTGTTCTGACAGTTAGGCTGCGGTCACCTCCTGTTCTTGGCCTGAAAGATGCGTCCTCTCTCTCGCGCCAGCCCAGGGAGGGGCTGGGGTTGGGGGCAAAACTTGGAGGCAAAACCTGGGATCCAGCTCATCCCACTGGCTGCTTTGCATGCAGAAGCCGGCTCCACCCTCAGCCCTGCTGGGAGAGACCCGTCCCGCCCCCGGGCCCTGAGCACCAATAGGAGACAGCCCTGCACCCAAGGACGTGGCCCCCAAAACCGGTGGACAGACCAACTGCACAATAAGCCAAGCCCTTGGTGGCGGGGCTGCCGCTTCCCAGCTGGGGTTGCGCTTGCTGGCCAGGGTGCCAGTGAGGCATGGAGCCGGAGGGTCCTGCGTCCACGGGGAGGCCTCAGTCACAGCTGGCCTTCCCCACCCCTGGAGCAGGTGTCCCCACCTGGACTCCCCGACCCGGCTGCCTTGGCCCTCTGCTAGCTTCAGTCTTCCTGGCTGGGGGCCGGCGGGGAGGGGGCTTGGCCCTGTTTCTTCCGTGGTCTCCCCCTCCCCGAGTGAGCAGCGGCTTTGGCTCCCGGGGGTCCATCTCGGTGGACGCAGCAGCCCCGAGCAGCTGCTAATTAGTGCTCAGCTCTGTCAGAGCTATTCTGATTTCCGAGCCTAAATTTAGCCCGTCTGGCAAGCTGGTGTGCGGCTGGGCCGGAGAAGACCTGGGTGGGGAAGGGGCTGAGGGGCCCGCAGTGGGGTCTCTGCCCCAGGAGTGAGTAGGGCCCAGGGCGCAGCGCCAGCCTGCACCCCAATCCACACCTGCTTCCTAACTGCGGGAGGCCGCTGAGCACGTGTGCGGCCAGCACAAGGAAGGAGGGGGGCAAGCCGTCAGGTCACTGTGATGGTCACTGGTGGCCCTCACGGTGTCACTAGGGTCCCAGTCCGGCCCGGGGTCTGTGGGGTGGTGCAGGGCCGGGAAAGGCAGCAGGATGCGGAGAGAGGAGAGGGGTATGGAGGGAGGGGGAGAAGGGGAGGAAGAGGAGAGAGATGTGGGGAGGGAGAGGAAGGAGAGGGAGGGAGGTGAGGCTGCCCCGGTGGGCCCCGCCAGGCTGCCCCCAGTGCCCCCAAGGCTGCCCCCAGCGCCCCCCACACCAGGCTGCCCCCAGAACCCCTCCCCTCTCCCGCCACGCTGCCCCCAGCGCCCCCAGGCTAGTTCCCTCAGGAGCACCCTGCTGACTGCTGGCAGGTGGAACCGTGGCCCCTCCCAGATGTTTCTCAATCTGGCTCCTTGCGCAATGGGGGAGGGATGACAGGCTGGCTGGGGGCCAGGGCCCCACCTCTCAGGGGCCAGCGGAAGTTGGGGCAACAAGGCCTGAGAGCAGCAGCTTCCTGCTGTCTGTGGCTGACCTGCGGCAGTGATTTTGGGGGTGCAGTCTCGCCAGGGGCCTAGATCTGGGCCCAGAACCCCGGGAGGAAGCGAGGAGTGTGGGGGTGTGGACCTCTCAGCGCCAGCTGTGACCTCAGACCTAGGACTGAGGCGGAGCCCCAGTGTGTGGGGCTCCTGGGGACCCCTCCCCTGCGGAGTCCTGGGTCTCCTCAAGGACAGGGTGATGATGGGGCGGGCGATAGCCCAGCGGTGGGCGTTTGCCTTGCACGCCGGCTCATCGGCCCGGGTTCGATCCCGGCATCCCATATGGTCCCCGAGCACCGCCAGGAGTGATTCCTGAGGAGAGCCAGGAGTAACCCTGAGATTGCGGGTGTGACCAAAAAAAAAAAAAAGGACAGGGTGATGGTAGCTCTCCTTTTTTTTTTTTTTTTTGCTTTTTGGGTCACACCCAGCGACGCTCAGGGATTACTCCTGGCTGTGCTCAGGGGACCATATGGGAAGCCGGGGATCGAACCCGGGCCAGCATAGGCTGGCCGAATGCAAGGCAAACGCCCTACCCGCTGGACTATCGCTGTTGCTCCGGCCCCAATGGTAGTTCTCCTTAAAGCAGGTGGCTGGCATTACTGACTTGAGGTGAACTGGTGTCATCTGGGTCTGTCCGTCACACTGAATTTGGGAGAGCAGGGAGCTGCGGACTGTGGCACCTGCCGATTTCGGGCCCCAGGGGCCTGCCCTGCCCTGCCCCGAGCCCCACCTGCAGGGCCTGGGGTGGTGGCCAAGGGGACCCCTGAGCACCTGTGGTGGTGCTTGTCATGGGCTCGCCAGAGCCTCCCAGGTGCGAGGCCGCCTGCTTCCCGATGTCTGTGAGACCTGGCGCTCAGGGCCCCACAGCCCAGCCCAGTGGGGAGAGGGGCCCAGAGTCGAGGCCCAGGAACTTAGGCAGAGAACACGGGTTGCGGCGACAGCCTCAGCCCAGAGCCGCCTGCGTGACCAGCGGCACTAACCAGCGCCCAAGGGAACCCTCTAGGCTGGGACTTCTCAAGGGCTAAGGCTTCTCCATGGGATCAGTGGAGGCTGGGCTCCTCCATGGGGTCAGTGGGGGCTGGGCTCCTCCATGGGGTCAGTGGGGGCTGGGCCCTCCATGGGGTCAGTGGGGGCTGGGCTCCTCCATGGGGTCAGTGGGGGCTGGGCTCCTCCATGGGGTCAGTGGGGGCTGGGCTCCTCCAGGTGATGGTCTCTGTGGTCTACCGAAATGCCCTTGCCCTGCCTCTTGGGGGCACAGGAACCCCCCAACAGGCTTACCTGAGGGGTCTCACCCAGGAACCCCCAACAGGCTTACCTGAGGGGTCTCACTCAGGAACCCCCAACAGGGTTACTTGGGGGGTTTCACCCGGGACCCTTTACAAGGTTACCTGGGGGTCTCACCTGGGAACCTCCAACAGGGCTACTGTGGGGTCTCACCCAGGGCTCCCATACAAGGTTAGCTGGGGGTCTCACCCAGGATCTCCCTACAAGTTTACTGGAGGTCTCACTAAGGGACTCTCCTACAAGGTTACCTGGGGGTCTCACCCTCTTCTTTTCTCCCAGAACTGCATGAACTTACCCCCAGACAAGGTGCAGCTGCTGAGCCAGTATGACAACGAGAAGAAGTGGGAGCTCATCTGCGACCAGGTGGGGACCAGTCGTGCCCAGAGCTCTGGGACCCCCATGGAGGGACCCCAACCTCCCTGGCACTGGGTGTTCCTGGGGCCTTCTGCGTCATGAGCAGGGCTGGGTTCCCCTCGAGTGGGGTGCTGGGAGCAGCCTGCGGACAGTTTAGGGGAGGCCCCAGGACTGGGGTCTTCCCACGGGGCAAGGGAACAAGGGACAGGACCTTTGTCCTTCTCCGCTGTAGGGGGCTGTGGTCCACGAGGGGCTCCCCTAAGGCACCCACGTGGCAGCAGGCGGGTCTGGCCCCACCCCTTGTGCCCGGCTGCTGTCCATGGTGGTGGAGGGCCCGGCCTTGGGCTTCTGCTGAGGGGGCGTGGCTGTGGCGGCTGAGGTGGGGGAATGGGGCCAGAGACTCTCTGGGGGAGTCTTGGCTGGGCTCTGGCCCCTGCTGATGGACTAAGATGGGGCAGGTGTGGGCAGGAGGTGGGGGGGGCACAGGGAAGGAAACAGCTCCAGGGGCTCCTGGTCACTGCTGTACCTGGCACCTCAGTTTGGGGCCCACGGGCCTGGGAGGGAGAGGGGCGCTGGCGTATATCTGAGGGGACTCGAGGCCAATGATAAGGCTCCTGGAGCCATAGCAAGGTGAGGACTTGCTCCGTGAGTCACGCCTGGCGACACTCGGCTGGCCTGGGAAGGGGCCAAGAGCAGGTCCCCACCCCCTCGGCACCCCCTGAGTGCTCTCAGCTCCCGACTCTGGGCCTTCAGGGACGACCGGGAGGAGGGACGTTACCCAGTGGCTGTCCTCGGGCCGGAGCACGGAGGTGGGGTGTCCAGCAGGACTGCCCCTCCAAAGTCCTGCCACAGCTATGCTGGGGCCTATGAGGCCATCATGAGGGGTGGGATGCTGGGCCCAGGGCCCTGGAGAGCAGCTGGAAGTGCCAGTTTTCCCTTGGACACCCCCACCCGGAGGGTCTGAGTGGAACCCCCGAGATGCCTAGTCAGAGCTAAGGAAGGGAACCCAGGAGCTCTGACTGGCCACTGGCCACACCCTCTGTCTCCCCAGGAGCTTCCAGGTCAAGAACCCCCCACCGCCTATATTCAGAAGCTGAAGAGCTACCTGGAGACTGGGGCGGAGGCCGAAAGGTGGCAGCCGAATGGATGTCGAACCTGGGGGTAGGTCTCCCCTCTCTATAGCCCCATCTGTGTCTCCCAAGCCTGGCAGCTGAGTAACTGTGCTGAGCTTTCCTGTGGGCTTGTGCGGGTGAATGCATGAGGCGGTATGTGGGTTAGTATGAGTGTGTGTGTGTGTGTGTGTGTGTGTGTGTGTGTGTGCAGGTGGGAGGGTGTGTAAAGACATGAGTGAGTATGTGGGGGTGTGAGCTCCAGCGTCTGTCCTGGGTGTGAGCCCCAGGGTCTGTCCTGGGTGTGAGCCCCAGCGTCCTGGGTGTGTGAGCTCCAGCATCTGTTCTGGGTATGAGTCCCAGTGTCTGTCTTGGGTGTGTGAGCTCCAGCGTTTGTCCAGGGTGTGAGTCCCAGTGTTTGTCTTGGGTGTGAGCCCCAGTGTCTGTCCTGGGTGTGTGAGTCCCAGCTTCTGTTCCGGTGTGAGTCCCATTGTCTGTCCTGGGTGTGTGAGCTCCAGCATCTGTCCTCAGCGTGTGAGCCCCACTGTCTGTCCTGGGTGTGTGAGTCCCAGCATTTTTCGGCGTGAGTCCCATTGTCTGTCCTGGGTGTGTGAGCTCCAGCGTCTGTCCAGGGTGTGTGCATCCCAGTGTCTGTCTTGGGTGTGAGCCCCAGCATCTGTCCTGGGTGTGTGAGCTCCAGCATCTGTCCTGAGTGTGTGAATCCCAGTGTCTGTCCTGGGTGTGTGAGTCCCAGCGTTTGTTCCGTGTGAATCCCAGTGTCTGTCCTGGGTGTGGAGTCCCAGCGTTTGTTCCGGCGTGAGTCCCATTGTCTGTCCTGGGTGTGTGAGGCTCCAGCGTCTGTCCAGGGTGTGTGCATCCCAGTGTCTGTCTTGGGTGTGAGCCCCAGCATCTGTCCTGAGTGTGTGAGCCCCAGTGTCTGTCCTGGGTGTGTGAGTCCCAGCGTTGTTCCGGTGTGAATCCCAGTGTCTGTCCTGGGTGTGTGAGTCCCAGCGTTTGTTCCGGGTGTGAATCCCAGTGTCTGTCCTGGGTGTGTGAGCTCCAGCATCTGTCCTGGGTGTGTGAGCTCCAGCGTCTGTCTTGGGTGTGAGCTCCAGTGTCTGTCCAGGGTGTGTGAGCCCCAGTGTTTGGGCGTTTAGGCTGTGGACAGGAGTATGGAGGCAGTGAGGTGTGGGAGGCCGCGTGAAAGGCAGTTACAGGGTGTGGGCAGGCGCTGCCAGCTGCTGCCATGGGTTTGGGGGCTTTTGGGGGGCGTGTGTCCATCTCTCCACCAGCTGGCACTGTTCTTCCCCAGTTCAAGAGGCGAGTCCAGGAGTCCACTCAGGTGCTCCGGGAGCTAGAGACCTCCCCTGAGGACAAACCACATCGGGTGAGTCTGTCCTGATGAAGGGCCTGGAGCGCTGGGGTGGGGCAGAGTGTTGGGGGGCTCAGAAGCCCCCGCCCTCAGCCTGTGCTGTGTCATGGCTGGGCTGTGGGTCCTGCCTGGGCCCTGCACCCCCCAGGGGTCAGCCGGCTGCGTCTGTCTGGGGGGGAAGCACCCGAGCCTGGCTGAGCCTCCTCGGGCAGAAGTCAAGAAGCCTGTGTTGGCAGGTGGGTGCAGGAATTCCCTAAACGAGGAGAACCGGGGTCTGGAAGTGCTCCTGGACTACCTGGCCTTCGCCCAGTGCTCCGTCACGTAAGTCCGGGCCCTCCTGCACCCCCGAGCCTCCACCTGCTCCCTGCAGCTACTCAGAGTCCCCAGGGCCTCTTGCCAAAGGCCTGCTGGGGCGGGCAGGGCCATGGCCTGGGTGGCCACTGGGAGCGGAGCCCTGTTTGTCCCTTCTGGCCATGCCCAGGGCAGTGCCGCCCTCTGCCCTGGTCTCCCCCAGAGCTGTTACTGCTCCCTGCCCCCTCCCGATGTGCCCTGTGACCCCGGAACTCTGACAGGTACGACATGGAGAGCACTGACAATGGGTCTCCTGGATCGGAGAAGAGCAAGCCGCTGGAGCAGTCGGTGGAGGACCTGACCAAGGGGCCGTCCCCACCCCTCACCCCACAGCCCAAGACTCGCCACCTGACCATCAAGTACGCGGGCAGCCCCCAGCCCCGGGGCTCAGACTCAAACAGGGCTGAGTGATGGGGGCTGGAGTCCCGGGGTCTGGGTTCGGGGGGTTCTGGGTTGGGGGCCTCTCTTTAACCCTTTGCCCCCCCGTTTTCTCCTGTGCGGCCTCCAGATGCCCCCTTCGCCCCGTAGGTACCCGCCTTGGGGCAGGTGCATGTCGGGGCTGGGCGAGGTATGCAGGCGGGCTGGGCACCCACCAGAGCTGTTTCTCGGGTATCTTGCAGGGAGGTGGGGGATAGAAGAGGCTGCCCTGGACCCCTGGGGGGCTCCCCGTCTTTGCCCCTTCTCTGTTTGGGCCCAGGGGCCAACTGCATGTGGTATTCCCAAACATTCACAGCGTGTTTCTTGGGCTCTTCATCGGTCTGACTAATATTTCTCAGCATTTACTGTGTATGGGCCCCAGGAGGCCTCCTCCCTCTCCTTCCCGCCTGGACAGCGCATGCGAGCAGGTGCATGTGGGCCGTGCGGGCAGCACCAGGGACCGGGAAAGGCATTCTGGGCTGCAGGGACGCAAGAGCCAAGGCGTAATGACGGGAGAAGGGGCGCAGCCAGAGGGAGGAGGTGGGGCCTTGCAGCCTTGGAAATGCGACAGAATGAGAAGCCGCGTGGCAGTCACGACTGGCAGCTCAGCGGTGATGACAAAATCTGACCTTTTAGCAGCCTTACTGAGCACGCGCATTCAGGCCCTGTTTAAGTCGTTTCACATACCCAGACGCCCCACCGGGGACGTGCGGGTGTCACGGTGCTTATTTTATAAATGACGACACCAAGGCACAGGGAGACTGAGTCTCCGAAACTGGTGAAGGGTGAGGGGGGATGTGAACCCCCGCATCGTGATCGCGCAGGATGGAAGCGGCGCCGGGGCTGCGAGCGCCCCCTCCCTGGCGAGCACATGCCCTGGGTGCCCAGCGCTGCCCTGCCCGTTGGGGGTGGAGCTCCAGCCAGGCCACACCCCTGGTCTCCCGGGAGTTAGGAAACCCTGGGCCCTCTCACCTGACCCCTATGGTTGGGAGCCAACATCAGGGACCTGAGGCTCGAGGTGCAGCAGCAGGTAGGGCCTTTGCCTTACTATGGTGGACCCGAATTCTATATCACCATCTCATGTGGTCCCTGGAATTTATCCGGAGTAATTCCTGAGTGCAGAGCCAGAAGTAGCCCTTGAGCATTGCCAAGTGCGGTCCAAAGCCAAACAAATATATTTTCTCTCTATCTACCCTCTCTCTCTTTTCTACTCTCTCTCTCTCTCTCTCTCTCTCTCTCTCTCTCTCTCCGTTCTCTCTCAATCTCTCTGTCTCTCTCTCTCTCTTTGCTTTTTGGTTCACACCCAGCAATGCTCAGGGGTTACTCCTGGCTCTGGACTCAGGAATTACACTGGCTGTGCTCGGGGAATCATATGGGATGCCAGGGATTGAATCTGACTTGGCTGCGTGAAAGGAAATGCCCTCCCGGCTGGACTATCTATCGCTTGGGCCCCACAAATGTGCCCTCTTGGCTTCCTCAGGGGCGTCTGCGTGGTCTGGGGAGGGGTGAGTGAGTACCACCACGCTGATGCTTCCGGCCTCCTGCCCTGCTCAGGATGACCCCAGCGCACAGCAGGAAGACGCTGCGGAACTTCGCGCATCGTCAGCCAGAAGGATGACGCGCGCGTGTGTATCATGTGCCTTCGAGCCATCATGAACTACCAGGTGGGCTGTGGCCGCCCAGCTGGGTCCCCCAGCTACAACGAAAGGCATTGAAGGAAAGCACCACGGCAGCTTGGGGGTTGGATAAAAAGTTTCCTGAGCTGGAGCCCAGATAGAGACTAGAACAGCCTGACCCCAAGACTGGGGCGGGGTCGAGCAGGCGGGAGGCCGGTCTGGAGGAGTGACGCCCCTCTCTTTGCAGTCTGGCTTCAGCCTCGTCATGAACCACCCCTACTGCGTCAACGAGATCGCCTCTGAGCCTAAACAACAAAAACCCTAGGTGAGGCCCCTCTCCCATCTGGATTTGCTTCTGGTTTGACCCCAGCCGACCCCTCCTTTCCCATGAGCCCTCCCCTGGGGTGGAGCTCCAGCCAAGCCACACCCCTTGGTCTCAGGAGTAAGGAAACCTTCTGCCCTCACCTGTCCCCTTTGGGTGGGAGGGAGCGGCCAGCAGGGACTTGAGGTTCCAAATGTGTCCTCTTGGGGCCGGAGAGATAGGACAGCAGGTAGGGCGTTACGCGCACACGGCGGACCCAGGTTGGATTCCCGTGACCCATTTGGTCCCCGGAGCAATGCACCTCTTCAGTGGGGCCATGGCTGCTCCCCGCCTTCCCCTCCCAGACCCCGACCCCTGGCTGCTGCGCCCGCCCCTTTCCCCGGGCCAACCTGCCCTTCTCTCCCCAGAACCAAGGCTCTGGTGCTGGAGCTGTTGGCAGCTGTGTGCCTGGTGCGGGGTGGGCACGACATCATCCTGGCAGCCTTCGACAACTTCAAGGAGGTACTGGAGACCCCAGACCCAATCCAGTGCAGCCTGGACCCCGTGGCGGGCAGTTGGGACCTCTGATGTGTGCGCTGGAGGGGTGCTAGGCGGGCCTGTAGGTACTGGGCAAGTTTGGGCAGTCTGGGACGGAGAAGGGAAGGTGATACTTGGGTCTCCAAAAGAGACAAAGAAGGGGGACCAGGAGCATTGGGCGAGTAAGCCGATTGCAGCCTGTGGGAACGTGATCTCTGCTGGGCTGTGGGTATCGGGTGTGGGGGGCTGGAGCCCCGAGAGTGTGAGCCAGGACTGGGCCTAGGGCTCACTTGCAGGTGGGAAGGTGGCAGGATGCTGGAGCAGCAGGGGTGGGGTGGGCGGGATGGGGAAACGGGGCAGTAAAGTTGGAGTGGACGAGGGCTGGCCCTGCTGGGGCAGAGCCTGAGACTGGCGGGAGGCATGTCACGGGCCTCGGTGCCAGTCACCCCCACCTCCACCAGGTGTGCGGCGAGCAACACCGCTTTGAAAAGCTGATGGAGTATTTCCGAACGAGGATAGCAACATTGACTTCATGGTGAGCCGGGGCCAGCGACTGGGCAGGGGCACTCTTGGGAGTGGGCTCCGAGGCCCTGCTCATGCGCAGGGATAAGGGAGGGGGCTTGGGACACGTGGGGAATGGGGAAGGCACTGACCCCTCCCAAGAGGCTCAAGCCCGTCCCTGGACCCAGGTGGCCTGTATGCAGTTCATCAATATTGTGGTGCACTCGGTGGAGAACATGAACTTCCGGGTCTTCCTGCAGTATGAGTTCACGCACCTGGGCTTGGACCTCTACCTGGAGGTGAGCCCTGCACCCGCCCCGCCCAGACTTACCTCACTGCCGAGTACAGGTCACTGGTCAGCAGCAGGACTGCTGGGTTCCAGTCCTGGTTCTGCCCCTTCTTAGCCCACATGACCTTGGATGGTCTCTTCTCTCTGGGACTCAGTTTTCCCATCTGTAGAATGGGAGGAAAGCAGAGGCACTGACGCAGGGAGACGGCAGAGCCTGCACTACTTAGGACCCCACGCTTGGAGCCATGGGACAGGCTTGAGGGGCCCCTGGAGCACCATCCGCAAATGGACACTGGGACGGGAGCACCTCTGGGGGTGTGCAGAAGTGGATGGGCACAGAGGGAGCTGGTGCAAGCTGGCCGGTTCGGCCATGGAAGAATTCCTTGCCTTAGGGAAGGGGTTTTGCTATGACCTGGCCCAGCAGACCAAGGAAGAGAACTGTGGCGTTCATTCTTGGCTACTTCCTGGAGGAGAGGGGCCTTTAGGATTGTTTTTAGGAACTCAGTCTTGGGGCGAAGTGATAGCACAGTGGGTAGCGCATCTGCCTTGCACGTGACCAATCCAGGTTCTATCCCCATATCCCATATGTATGGTCCCCGAGCACTGCCAGGAGTAATTCCTGAGTGGAGAGCCAGGAGTAACCCCTGAGCATTGCCAGGTGTGACCCAAAAAGCAAAAAAAAAATAAAATAAATAAACACTCAGCCCCCAAAATATTGTGCTTAGCGAAAGGGATCAGACGCAAGTCGACTGTGGGTTGTCACAGTCGGGGGGAAGAGAGAAGGGGAGTGGCTGTTAGGTCGTTTGGATGACAAGAACATTCTGGGAACAGTGATGCCGGTTATACAACATGAGAAACACTAAACACTACCGAATTACGTGCTTTAAAATAGTGACTTTGGGGACCGGAAGTGTCTCAATGGTAGCGCACTTGCCTTGCACGTGCGAGGTTTGGATTTGATCCCAGACCACCCCCCACACACACACACAATTGTGATAGTTAAAATGGTGAATTCTATCCCAATGGAAACTTAAGGACAAGCATCAGGCTAAGGCTTTGAGTGATGGGGGTGCCGGGAAGACCCCACCCAGCGCAGCCTCCCGCTGCTGCCTGATGCCCTGGGTCCTGGCAGAGGCTGCGGCTGACGGAGAGCGACAAGCTGCAGATCCAGATCCAGGCGTACCTGGACAATGTCTTTGACGTGGGGACGCTGCTGGAAGACACGGAGACCAAGAACGCGGTGCTGGAGCACATGGAGGAGCTGCAAGAGCAAGTGAGCCAGGTGAGCGCCTCCCCAATGCTCTGGCCCTTCCACCAGGCCCTGCTGTGCCCTCCCCACCAGCGGCGCATGCCCTCCTCGGGCTGGCTCAGACCCGCCCCGACTTGGGTGGGGTCGGGGTCCCAGGGCCGCCCCCTGCCCCTCCCGCGGCGCCCCAGGACTGCACCAGCACCTGCCGGCTCGGGTCGGGGCGCCCGGCTCGCCCGCCGCGCTCAGGCCCCCGCCCGCCGGAAGCCGCCCCCAGCCCCCTGCGGGCGGGTGCGCCGGCGGCCGCCCCTCAGCCGCGGTGCCAGTGCCCGGCGGCGGGCGGGAGCTCACCATGTGCCGCCGGTCCCCAGCTGACAGAGCGGCTTCGGGACGCGGAGAACGAGTCCATGGCCAAGATCGCGGAGCTGGAAAAGCAGCTGAGCCATGCCCGCAAGGAGCTGGAGACGCTGCGGGTGAGGCTGGGGCCGGGTGGGACCCTCTCTCCCTCGCACCCCCACCCCATCGGGCGTTTCCAGGCTTGACCCCTTCTCCAGCCCGGCGAGAGAGGACGGGCTGTGCCAGACCCGCCGGTGCCCACTGACCTTTCTCCTCCCGGACCCAGGAGCGGTTCACCGCGTCCGCCTCTCTGGGTGCCTCCAGGCGCGCCCCGGAGCCCGAGAAAGTGTCGGCCCCCGCCCTGGCGCGGCCCTCGGCCCTGGAGCTAAAGGTGGAGGAGCTGGAGGAGAAGGGGTTAATCCGAATCCTTCGGGGGCCAGGGGATGCGGTCTCCATCGAGATCCTCCCGGTCGCTCTGGCAACTCCCAGCCCCAGCGACGCCCCGACTCCGACGGTGCCCACCGGCTCCCCAGCCCAGGTACGCAGAAGCTAGCTTCCAGCTGGGTGGGGTGTGGGGGCGGGGAACCGGCTTTAGAGGACGAGCCGAAGGGCAGCCCGGGTGCAGAGAACTAAGAGAGGTAGTTTGGGGGTGGGGGGCATAGGCGTGGCCCAGGTAGGTGTGGGTGGGTGAGAAAGGGGCCCCGTGCGCATGCGTGGGGGGCGGGGACGTGGAGACCACCCGAGCCAAGAAGTTGACATTCTTCTTGCTCCCTCCCGGCTTCTTGTGCCCCCCAGATCTGCCTTCCGCACAGCCGGTTCCCGGAGCTGCACCCCCCGCCGCCCCCGCCCCCTCCCCCACTGCCTGGTCTCTCCTCACCACTGCAAGATGCCCCCTCCCCTGGCGCCCCCACCCGCTCCGCCTCTCCCGGGCAGCCTCGAGCCCCCAGCACCCCCACCGCCTCCCCCACCTCTGCCGGGAGATTTGCCACCCGCACCCCCGCCGCCTCCGGGCACAGATGGGCCCGTGCCGCCCCCACCGCCGCCACCGCCCCCGGGACCCTCGGATGACCTCGGAGTGCCCGGTGCTGACGGAGGTTCAGGTAAGCAGAGGATCCGGGCTGGGACAGATGGAGTCAGGGGTCCTGACTTCTTGGTCACCGGCACCGCTGTTTGGGGACTTCCTGCCTGCCCTCCCAGGGCCGGGGGTTTCCCAGTACCCACTCCCTGCTCACCAGCCCCTCGTGTCCCAGGAATGAAGGCGAAGAAGCCCATCCAGACCAAGTTCAGGATGCCCTCTTAAACTGGGTGGCCCTGAAGCCCAACCAGATCTCGGGCACGGTGTTTACGGAGCTCAACGACGAGAAGGTGCTTCAGGTCAGTGGCCCCTGGTGGGCAGCAGAGACGAGCCTGGGTCGGGGTGGGCAGGGGGTGTTCATTGCCTCTGCCCTGATTTACTGACGAGGACAGAAGCACGCGAGTGGGGTTGAAGGCACGCGAGTGCCAGCTCTTAGATGCTCAGGCCACAGTCCCAGTCTGTGGAGCGCCCCCTTCTGTTCGGTCCGTCTGGCGTCTTCCGTTCTGGGACCTTGTTTCCTGCTGGGAGCCTGCTCAGGACAGAGCCTGGCTCTAGCACTGGGCACCGTCCTTAAGCCCCGCCTGCCCCAGCTCCTCTCCCTGTGTCCTCAGGAGCTGGACATGAGTGACTTTGAGGAACAGTTCAAGACGAAGTCCCAAGGGCCCAGCCTGGATATCAGCGCCTCAAGAGCAAGGCATCTCAAAAGGCCCGAGCAAGGCCACCCTTATCGAGGCCAACCGGGCCAAGAACCTGGCCATCACTCTGCGCAAGGGCAATCTGGGGGCTGACCGCATCTGCCAGGCCATCGAGACGTGAGTAACTGCCCTCTCCCTCATCTGGGTCAGGGTCAGCAGGTGCCGGCTAGAACGAGCACCTGGGGTGGCCCCTTTACACAGTCTGGTCAGGGAGCAGGGTGGGTGTTCCCACTTTCAGCCCTAGAAAATGGAGCCATGCTGTGAAGCCAGGTCCAGCCCCCGAGATGTTCTCATTTCTCTCCTGCCTGCTCGCCCACCTCCCAGGACTCAGCACTGACAGCTGGACCTGAGCCATGATGGGAACCCCAGGCTTCCCGGCTCCCACTGCCCTGTCTCTTACCCCTTGTCCCAGGAAATTGTCAAGGAATGGGGTGGTTGATGCTGCTTTCAAGAACTGGTGGGAGTGGAGTGATAGCTACTCTACCCTGTCTCCTAGGTACGACCTCCAGGTCCTGGGCCTGGACTTCCTGGAGCTGCTCACCCGCTTCCTGCCCACGGAATACGAGCGCAGCCTCATCGCCCGCTTTGAGCGGGAGCAGAGGCCAATGGAGGAACTGTCGGAGGAGGATCAATTCATGCTGCGCTTCAGCCGCATCCCTCGCCTGTCTGAGCGCATGGCCACGCTCACCTTCCTGGGCAACTTCCCTGATACAGTCCAGCTGCTCATGCCGGTGTGGGCGGGGCAGACAGGGTGGTGTGGGCGGGGCAGACGGGATGTGGGCGGGGTAGGTGGATGTGGGCGGGCAGACAGGATGGTGTGGGCGGGGCAGACGGAGGATGGGGCGGAGTAGGCGGGTGTGGGCGGGGCAGACAGGATGGCGTGGGCGGGGCAGACAGGAAATTGTGGGCAGACAGCAAGAATAGCCCCTAGCGGGCCGAAAGCATAGTGCGTCTGGGAGTGCAGCTCAGCCTTCTGAGTTGCCCTCCACCCCACTCCAACTCAACGTTACCTACCGCATCCTGTCCCTAGCAACTGAATGCCATCATTGCAGCCTCGATGTCCATCAAGTCCTCTGACAAACTGCGCCAGATCCTGGAGGTGAGACCCACACCCTCCCCCACAAGGCAAGGGTCCCTCTATGACCCCTTGCGTGCTGTATGTTCTGTCCTTGGCCTACCCCGCACATCTGGGGTGTAGCAAATGAATTCCTGCCTCTCACATACAGGCTCAGAACAAGGCAGAGAGGTAGAGTGGGGCTGTGTGTTCAACAAGGTATACCTGACGGGCTGGAGTGATAGAACAGTGGGGAGGGCCTTCCATACGCCGACCTAGGTTTGATCCCCGCCATCCCATACGATTACCCGAGCACTGGTAGGAGTAATTCCTGAGTGCAGAGCCAGGAATGTTCACACCTGAACATTGCCAGGTGTGGCCGCCAACAAACAAACAAACTAACAAACAAGCATAAAACCCTCCAGAACAACAGGCACCTGAGATCCTGGCTAAGGACTGAGTCCATCTGGGGAATTGCTGAGATTCACAGCGCACCAACTCTGGAGTCTAAGGGGACCCTTGAGGTTGTTAGAGAGGCTTGACTCCACAGCCCGCAAGTGGGTGGCACGGTGGGAGGACAGAATCGGGTGTGCCCTCCCTGTGCCTGTCCCACCTTCCACCTGTCCCCACATGCACACAGGCCATCAACACGGGGGCGCGGAGGGGAGAGACCAAGCATGGGGCTTCTTCTCCACCCCTTTTCTTCTGGTGTGATCACCGCATCCGCCCCGGCCCCTGCTGAGCCCTTCCCTGTCTTTCCCAGATCGCCCTGGCTTTTGGCAACTACATGAACAGCAGCAAACGTGGGGCAGCCTATGGCTTCCGGCTCCAGAGTCTGGATGCGGTGAGGGACACAAGGAGGGACCCCTGACCTGGGTGCTGGGCATTGGCCGGGGTCTGTGGCTTACTACAGGCCCTCCCTGCAGCTGCTGGAGATGAAGTCCACTGACCGGAAGCAGACATTGCTGCATTACCTGGTGAAGGTCATTGCAGAGAAGTACCCGCAGCTCACTGGCTTCCACGGGGACCTGCACTTCTTGGACAAGGCGGGCTCAGGTAGGGGAGGCGTGTCCCGCCTGTGGGTGTGGGTGAGAACAGACGGAGATGGCTTAGGAGGAAGCAGGGAGACCCCAGGACGTCACCCGGCAGGAATGCTGGTCCCTGATTGCCGGCTTTTTCCTGCCCCACCCTCGCAGTGTCCCTGGACAGTGTCCTGGGGATGTGCGTGCTCTGCAGCGAGGCCTGGAGTTGACGCAGCGCGAGTTTGTGCGGCAGGATGACTGCGTGGTGCTCAAGGAGTTCCTGAGGCTCAACTCGCCCACCATGGATAAGATGCTGGCAGACAGCAAGACGGCACAGGTGGGCCCCCTGCAGGTGGACAGGGGGCAGCGCCATAGCAGGGACACCTGGTGGAGGGGGAGGATTTTAGTGGAGGATGATGGGGGGGCCGCCTGCCTGGAGGAGCTGAAATCAGCAGCCAGTGTTTTAAGGGGATCAGGCTCGAGGGCCCTGTGCTGGTGGGGCTGACAGGCTGTGCCCGCAGGAGGCCTACGAGTCCGTGGTGGAATACTTCGAGAGAACCCCAAGACCACGTCCCCCTCCATGTTCTTTTCTCTCTTCAGCCGCTTTGTCAAGGCCTACAAGGTATGTGCACGAAGTGGGCAAGCTGGAGCCCCCGCAGGTATCTCAGCCTCTCCACAGGGGCTCTAGGGAGGGTGGGGGCTGTGAGAGTCCCAGTCTCTGGGGGGCAGGGAAAGGACCATGCCCCTCATGGAAACCCACCTTGGTCCTCAGAAAGCTGAGCAGGAAGTGGAGCAGTGGAAGAAAGAAGCTGCTGCCCAGGAGACAGGCACTGATGGCCCAGGCAGGGGGGAGCCGCCAGCCCCAAGGTGAGCCGCTGCCCTGAGCGCTGACGGCCAGGCAGGAGGAGCCGCCAGTCTGACGGCCAGGCAGGGGGGCCCCTGGGCCCCAAGGTGAGCCGCTGCCCTGAGCGCTGACGGCCAGGCAGGGGGAGCCCCTGGGCCCCAAGGTGAGCGGCTGCCCTGAGCGCTGACGGCCAGGCAGGGGGAGTCCCCGGCCCCGAAAAATGAGCAGCTGCCTTAAAGCTTGCCTCGGGCTCGCTCAGATACCCAGTGTCTTCACCCCAAAGCTCTGGCCTTTCTCCTCACGCTGTGGGGGCAGGCAGGTGTTCTAGAGTTTGTGGACTGGGGATCAGCAGCTGACCACCCCAGGCCCCCCTCCGCAGTCCCCACCCAAGGTCCGGCGGCAGCAGATGGACCTCATCTCTGAGTTAAAGCGGAAGCAGCAGAAGGAGCCCCTCATCTATGAGAGTGACCGGACGGGGCCATCGAGGACATCATCACAGGTGAGGGGCGTCTGGACCTATCCTGCCCTGGAGCTGTCTGTCCTTCCTCGCTGTTTTCCATCCACACCCCCAACCCCGGGGTTCTGGCTGCCTCACGCTTCTCGCTTCTTTTTCTTCCTTTTCTTTCTTTCCTTTCTCTCCCTCGCGCCACCCGCCACCCCAGTGCTCAAGACAGTGCCGTTCACTGCTCGCACCGCAAGCGGACGTCCAGGCTCCTCTGTGAGGCCAGCCTGGGAGAGGAGCTGCCACTCTAGGTACCTGCATGGCCTGGTCTCTGCTCCCAGCGGCTGCTCACACTTAGGGGCCATGGGGGCCTGAGTCATGCTGCCGTCCCTGGCTCTGCACCTTGGGAGGCGTCTGGGAGGGGGCACAGTCTGTGAACACAAGTTGATCCCCTCCGCCTGCCTCTGAGCTGGGCCCTGCGACGGTGAGGCACGTGCCCCCGGAATGGTGGGCCCTGCCCTGAATCGGCCTCGTGTCTCCTTCCAGACCTGCGGAACCAGCCCTACATCCGCTCAGACACGGGCCGCAGAAGTGCTCGCCGGCGCCCCCCAGCACCCCCACTACAGGTCACCTCCGACCTCTCCCTGTAGCTGTTATGGACACAGATGGACTTCGGGTGTGGGGGGGGAGCGGGAGAGGACGCTGGGGCAGGCTACTGTCCCCACAGCCCCCCTCCCCTTACGCCTTGGGGCACACCCTCATCTTGCCACCTGGGGCAGCATTGCCAGCCCCTCCCTCTAAATGCTGCTCCTGCCAATAGCCATACTTAGCCACAGCGGGAGCCTCGACTGTAATTTATAAAGTGCAACCTCAGACCCCCCCAGCTCTTCACCCCCGGCCCCAGCTCCGGGGACTCTCCATGAACCTTATTTTTATACAAGAAAAATAAATATTAATAAAGATGTTTGCAAAAGACCTGAGTCCACTCCGTGCCCCCTCACACACTCACACTTAGTTTCACTCTGTAAGAGCGTTTATTCATATCAGATCTTCAGGGTAGAGCGGGTTTCAGGCCCCCTCACACACTCACACATGGTCAGCTTCACTCTGTAAGAGCGTTTATTCGTATCTTCCGGGCAGAGCGGGTTTCAGGCTGGAGAAGGGGAGAAGGGTTGTCTCTGCACTAGAGTTGGCGGGGACGGAGCCATCTCCAGGGAGGTGCGCATGCCGGCACGGCTGCTGCACAAGCCCTGTGGGAAGCCGGCGTGGGCGTGCGAGGTCAAGTGGCCGCTTCTGCTAGCGAGCTGGGCTAGCACTGGACCAGCTGCCTTTCTTCCCACTCCACCCTGGACTTCGGACTCTCAGCCTCGCTCTTGAGTGATATTCCAGATTATATTTCCATTTCTGCCTCCCCACTTCCATCTACCCTTGCCACGGTCCCACTTTATTTTGGTCGTGGGGAGTGGTAAGTACCCTTGGCAGTGCCTACCTCTGGAGCTCAGGGGACCACTCCTGGTGCTTGGGGACCATATAGGATGCCGGGGATTGAACCGGGGTCGGCTGCGTGCAAGGCAAGCACTCTGCCCACTTCAGTTTCTCTAGCCCAGGACTCACTTCTCCACGTCCTGTTCTGCATCTCCCACCCATTCTCTAGCAGGAGAATCCTTTGCTTCGGGTGGACTCCGTCCGCCCCGCCCCCAATCAGACCACGCCCATCTGCGTAAAGATCACGCCCACAAACCGCCCACCCCGCGGCAGAGACCACGCCCATCAACTAGCACTACCGGAGGCCGCCTCCGACAGCCAGGCCCCGCCCAGCCCTACAAGAGACCACGCCCACCACCAGGCCCCGCCCCCTCGACGCTCACCTTGGCTGCGCCGCCCCGGCCGGAGCTTGGCGCGGCTGGGCAGGTAGCCCTGGGCAGCAGGCGCTCGGGGCTGGGGGGCCTGGCTCCGCGTTTTCCTCCGCGACCGCGTCCGTTCTGCCAGGATCGGTATCTGAGAGTAAGGACTGCGCGCACCTGCGACGGGGAAGTCGGTAGGGAGAAAAGGAGGGTCGGAGGTGAGAGCGTGTCCTGGGAGACCCTCGTGGGGGGTGTCCCGGGAGCACCCCCGGGCGCACCGGCTGTGTAGAGTCTGTGCAGGGAGCGGACCAGCTCGGCGTCCGACAGGCCGTCCAGGCGCGCCGCCTGGCAGAAGTAGTTGAGACCCGTGCTGTCGCGCGCCCTGAGGCCCTGGCTGCGGGACCGGCTTTTGCAGCCTGGGTTCAGCCGCAGGCGTTTGGAGTAGAAACTTGCGAGAGGAAATGGGGAGCGAGGAGGCAGCCGGCTCAGACACCGCCGCTCCAGTCCCTCCATCTCACCCACGGAGGAAACCAAAAGTGGGACAGGGAGCCCATCAACTCTGGCCCGGGGCGAGCTGGTAACCAGGGGTCCTGTTCCGCGGGCAGGGGCACCAGGGGGACCCAGCCAGGCTCAGGGCTGCTCCCCCCCACCCTGCCTGTTCCTGGGCCCATCGGGGACGTTGGTGGGTGCTCACTTGATCACTTCCTGCACAGTCCTGGGGCCCAAAGCCCAGGCTCATCAGTTTGAACTGAACCTCCAGGAACAGGCTCTGCAGGCCCTGGGGTCCCTGTCCAGGCTGGTCCTCGCCGGGCCTGAGGTGGGGGAGAATAGGTAAGGAGGAGTCCTTTCCCTAGGGGCCAGCCCACTCCTTCCCCGCAGGCCTGGCCCCTCACCAGTGCACTGAGCTAGGAGGCAGGTGTTAGTGACCAGGCCCAGGAAGTCTTGAAAGCTCACTGATCCGTCCCCTGTGGAGAGAAGGGTGAGGGGGCTCCGCCCTGTCCTGCCCACCTGGCATGGAGCCAGGGCTTGGCTCCAGGAAGCCCAGAATCCTGACCTGCCTCATGCCTAGCACTCACAGCCAGACCACTGAGAAAGTCCACTGAGAAATCTCAGAGGAGGTATTTCTCCGATGGTGGAGAAATATCTCTTGCCCTGGGGAAGCCCCAAACCAAGATAAGGATATTTTTTTTCGTTTTTGGGTCACACCTGGCAATGCTCAGGGGTTATTCCTGGCTCTGCGCTCAGGAATTACTCCTGGTGGTGCTCGGGGACCATATGGGGATGCCGGGATCAAACCTGGATCCAAACCTGGGTCCAGCCACGTGCAAGGCAAATGCCCTCCCCGCTGGACTATCTGTTCAAAACAGGTTAAGGATTAACAGAAATACTAACACAGGATTAGCAGAAATACTTCATTTTAATTTGGTTTTTGATTGGGGGGGCCACCTGGTAGGTGCTCAGGGCTTACACCTGACTCTTTGTTCAGGGATTACTTCTGATGGTGCTCAGAGGACCATATGGGATGCTGGAGATTGAACTGGGAGCTGTATGGGGTACCAGAGATTGAGCTGGGGTTTGCCACATGCAAGCAAGCACTTTAAACTCATTGGACTATTCCTTTAACCCTCATTTTATTAATTTTTTTTTGGTTTGGGGCTGGAGCAATAGTACAGCAGGTAGGGCATTTATCTTGCATGTGACCGACCCAGGTTCAATCCCTGGCATCTCATATAGTCCCCAGAGCACCAGCAGGAGTAATTCCTGAGTGCAGAGCCAGGAGTAACCCTTGAGCATCACTGGGTGTAACCCAAAAAAAAAAAAAATTGTTTTTGTTTGCTCACACCTGGCACTGCTCAGGGCTCCTGCTGGCCTGTGCTTAGAAGAGCTGCTGGGGGCTTGGATGGCCTGGTACTGAGATTTGGGCCTGGAGCTCCTACAGGACCGGCACGTGCCCAGCCCACTGAGATCTCACTGGCCCTCACAGCAGAACTGTTCTGGGGTTCTGGGTTGGGTGCGTGGATCAGAACAGCTTCCCTGAAGAGGGAACTTGAAAACAGGACCAGGTTAGGAATTTTGTCAGTCTGGAAAATGTTCTACTTTTTTTTTTTTTTTTTTTTTTTGCTTTTTGGGGTCACACCCGGCAATGCTCAGGGGTTTGCCTGGCTCTGCACTCAGGAACTACTCCTGGCGGTGCTCGGGGACCATATGGGAGCCGGAGTCGACCCGGGCCGGCCGGCCGCATGAAGGCAACGCCCTACCCGCTGAGCTCGCCCGCCCCTTTTGGGTCACACTTGACAATGTTCAGGGACTACTCCTAGCTCTGCACTCAGGAATTACTCCTGGCGGTGCTCAGGGGACCATATGGAATGCTGGGGATTGAACTCGGTGGACCACGTGCTAGGCAAATGCCTTCCCTGCTGTGCTGTCGCTCTGGCCCCAGAAGATGTTCTTTTTAATCTAGAGGGAGGAGGGCGCAGAAGGGCAGGGCTGGGCACCCACCATCCAGGTCGGCCTGCCACAGAGCCTCGCTTATCTCCTGGGGTGTCAGCTGCATACCAACATGATTCAGGGCCACTTTCAGACTCTGGCGTGTCCACAATGCCTGCTGGACCAGAGCTCAGCAGTTTGAAAATATCCTGGAATGCTGGGGGTGGGGGAGAAGCAGGAAGACAGCAAGGTGAAACCCAGGCAGAGCAAGGTCCAGATATGCCCACCAGCCCCGCCAGGTGGAGGACGTGGGTCCCGATCCCCTGGACATGATCACAGTACAAAGAGCACGAGTGGCTGTTAGGTTGGGCTCATTAACACCCATTCAGTTTTCCTGGCCACACTTTGCCCACATTTATAGGAACATTCCAAACTCATGTCGTGACCACGGTCCCCAGTAGGCCAAGGCTGGGGCTCTGGGAACACGAGGGTCCCTCCTGGTACCTGACTCTGGTGCAGATGCGGGGCTCCTGCCAATCTCAGGGCATGGTTTCTGGGGGATGCTGAAGACCCCCAATTGCAAAAGCGGTTTCTTCTCCCTAACTTCACAACCTTAGGCCACGGGGAAGGTGGGGGACTCATTTTCCTGTCCTTTTCCTCCATTTTTATCTTTTCACTGTTTATTCATTCATCTGCCACCCAGACACCTTCCTTTCTGGGTCCACATTTCTTCCTTCACACAAATACATGCACACACACACTCATATACAC
>JAJIBD010034633.1:0-29165 GCA_021461705.1 Cryptotis parvus | reverse complement strand
CTGACTGTTTATAAAAATTAATTGGCTGAACATTTGAAAATACAGTGTAGTCACTAGTTACTGAAGTGGCTAGTTACTGACTAACTTTTTATATAAAACATCCTAGAGGAAAATCATGAGACACTGTACATATGTCTTTGAATGTATAATAAGATTTGGGGTTGGAACGATAGTACGGTGGGTAGGCATTTGCCTTGCATGAGGCCTACCCAGATTCTATCCCCAGCATCCCATATGGTCCTCCTGTGTGCCACCAGGAATAACCCCTGAGCATCACCGGGCATGGCCCAAAAAACCAAGGGGGAAAAACAAGATTTAGGTAGCTAAAGTGTATTAATGGCTACCTGAAATTTCCTGCTGAAACTCAAACCATTAGATTCCATTAAATGATCTCTCTGTAAGAGAATTGAGTCTTCTTGATTTTATATTATAATGATGGCTGATTTGGGTGACATGGTGGGAGGGAATCTGTAGCCCCAAAGTTAATGATTATATTATGTTAGAGGGAGACTATATGGTTGTATTTTTTATTGAGCTCTAGAGAAGAGAATAATAACTAAACATATTCCAAGTTGTAGAACTGAGTATTAGCAAGATGTTAAATCCGGCTTATATGATTCTTCTCCGCTCATGCCAGCAATGATAAGATATACCACTGAGCTACTAGCACTGGTTGGGGGGGGGGAGGGAGAATACTGTTAGTAAGGACAGCATTTCTGAACATGGAACTCTTACTCTTCGAATCAAGATGAGTGTTACAAAATAAAATTTTTTAATGTTATACTAGAATAATGGCACAAGGACTTGCATGTTCGCCGTTTACCAGACAGTAGACTTGTGCTGAGCCCTTACTTTACATTATCTGACTTAATCCACCACCCTGTGCTATTCTACAGATGGGGAGACTGGAGCTTAGGAGGATTAGATGACTTATCCACAGTCATCACCCTCCAGTAAACATCAGAACCAGGATTGGAAATAGAAGCCTCACAGTTAACAACCACTGTTTCTTTGTTGGCCCTTACTATATTGAGGGGGATCTTCTCATGTGAGGCTCAGGCAGTCCTGGGGCCACACCCCACTATACTCGCCCCCGTTCAGAGTGAGGGCCCAAGGATGCAGTGTCAGGAATCAACGCCCTGTACTATATCTGGGCTCCTTTAGTATTTCATTTATTTGTTTGTTTGTCGATTGATTGATTGATTGATTGATTGATCGATCGATCGATTGATTGGTGATTGATTGATTGATCGATCGATCGATTGATTGGTGATTGATTGATTGATTGATTGATTGATTGATTGATTGATGCTTTTTGGGTCACACCAGCAATGCTCAGGGGTTACTCCTGGCTCTTCACTCAGAAATTACTTCTGGCAGTGCTCCAGGGACCAGATAGGATCCGGGATCGAGACCCAGGTCGGCGCATACAAGGTAAACACTCGTACCCACTGTGCTATCACCCATGCCCCTTTTATTATTAAGCTAATGCTTGATACCGGAAAGAAAGGTTGAGAGCAGTCAGCAAAGGCCTGTAGCTAAAGCCTACCTCTTCGCTTCATGTCACAGTGATAACTGCCATCCCTAACTTTTCCAAGAAATACAATTGAAAAGGAAACCCCATTTCTCTTTTATCTGTTTTTTTGGGAGGTGGGAGCTGTCATTCTTTGTTTTTGCTTGGGGGCCACACCAGTGGTGCTCAGGACTTACTCTGGCCCTGTGTTCAGGAATCAAAGCTGGATTTGCTGCATGCAAGGCAAGCTCGCTTCAGCTATACTATCTCTCAGTTCCTGGGGCATCATTTCTTCACTACTCTTCATCATTCTTTTTTTTAGTATTATTGAGATTCTGTGGCTTGCAAACTGTTCTTAACTGTTTCTCATGCACACAATTCCACACATAGTTCATAAGAGCTTGTTATGTATGTGAGACAGTGACAGTCTCAGAAAGTATTAATCACTTTCTTTTTTCTTTTCAATTAAAAAATAACTTGTGACTTATAAAGTTGTTTATAGTCCTACAATAATTCAACATCAATCCTACCACAGTGTCACCTTCCCTCCACCAGCGCTCCCTTTTTAAGGCAACATGTGTTTATTCTGCATTATTAGAACTGCTCAATTGTGATGAGTTGGTGCCATTAATGTTGCCTCCCAGACCAATATCTAGCATTCAAAAAAATAGAAAGCAATTGGAAAAACTTTATACCAAATCAACAAAAAATACATAATACAGTCTAATGCTTAGCAATTTCACTAGTAGGTAAGGAAAGTGGTATTTAGAAATAGCAGTATATTACGTGATTAATCATTTTCAAGCTGTATTCAAAGACTGGGGAGATTGTACAGTGGGTATGGCACTTGCCTTGCAGGAGGCCAACCTGTGTTCGATCTCCAGTATCCTGTATGGTCTCCTGAGCACAGTCAGGAGTAATAACTGAGTGCAAAGCCAGAAATAGAATAACCCTGAGCACCACTGGGTGTGGCCCCAAAACAATAAAAAACTACTTTTGGGGGTGGGAAAAAAGTAGAAAAAGTACATTTATGTCTAAAATTTCTGTCTTTTCATAACCTCTCAGGAACTTACAGCCACAATATAGAGTAGGCATAGAAAGACTACAACCAATGCAAAGACTGGTGCTACAGTAAAGGTTTGCTGTTGTCAAATTCAAGCTGGGAGGAGTAGCTTTGAAGCAAACATACGCTGCCCACTGTTTTGGGCACTGTTGCTGTAAATATTTCCTCTGTTTACTTGGTATATACCATGATTTTAGGAAACATCGATGTCATACTTGTTTTACTGGATAAAGGAAAGATACCTTTAGATGCTCCACCGAAGATTACATATCTGCTAAATAGAAACAGCTCCTGAACACTGTCGGCTGTGGCCCAACACAACCCCCATAATAATAAACTAGTGACTTTCAACCCCTTAATACCTGTGGACCAGTGCCCATTCATGGATTGATGGTTATGTACCAGAGAACTTAAGTTATATCTCTCCCATGTCATAGCTCAACTGGTGGATCTCCTGCCTTGCGTGTGTGAGGGCCTCGGATGAATTCAGCACTTCAAAAAGAAAAGAAAAATAACCTAAACTACTAAATAAGAAGTATGAAATGAGGAAAGTACAGTGAGGTTAATAGTACACAGGCTCGGGCCGGAGCGATAGCCCAGCGGTAGGGCGGTTGCCTTGCACGCGCCAGCCCATACGGCCCGGGTTCGATCCTCGGCATCCCATATGGTCCCCCGAGCACCGCCGGGAGTGATTCTTGAGTGCAGAGCCAGGAGAAACCCTGAGCATTGCCGGTGTGACCCAAAAAAGCAAAAAAAAAAATAGTACACAGGCTCTGGAGGTCCTAGGTCTTAAGAGGCAAGGTTGGGCCACACCCACCAGTGCTCATGGGGCTGTTACTTTTCTTTTCTTTGGCTTTTGGGTCACATTCCTTGATGCTCAGAGATTACCCTCACTGTGCTTGGGGACCACGTAGGATGCTAGGGATCAAACCTGGATTTGCCTTATGCAAGGCAAATGCCCTACCCACTATCCTATTGCTCCAACCCCACAAAGGGCTGTTTCCAACTCTGTGCTTAGAAGTGAACTGTCGCTGCTCGGGGGATCATATGCGGTTGCTGGGGATTCAGCTGGGACCAGTGCCTCATCTCCTGTACTCCTTTCCAGGCCCCAAGAGCACTGGTTTAAACCAATTTGGATTTACTTGGCATCTTCTACAGGCGCTGCAGCTAGCTTCTTCTTTCTCTCTCTGCTCGAATGCTGGTTGTCCTGACCTATTAATGATGAAATCCCATCCTCAAGGAGGTTGCAATATCCTAAAGGAACTGGCAATAGTAGCTGCAAACCTAGGAGCAATTTTGTTCCTGTCCTAGTGGAGAGGTAGAAATTAACTCTTGTCTGTATTTCTTTACAGTAATTGATACTAAAGTCATCACCCTCTCTCTTTTCTTTCTATCTCTTTCTATCATGTGCTTATAGCTTTAAAAAGAAAAAGTCAAGTTCTTAAAGGACCTGTCTGGTTTGTGGCGGGAAACATTCTGCAGGCTAGAGTGAGTTCTCCCTTACCAGTGTCTCATTGCATCCCTGGTTTGCAAATGAAAGGAGAGGTTAGCAGTTTTTTTTCTTTTGGGGTCACACCCGGCAATGCTCAGGGGTTTCTCCCTGGCTCTGCACTCAGGAATTACTCCTGGCGGTGCTCAGGGGACCATTGGGGATGCTGGGGAGCAAAGACCTATAGCCTGAGTCAGCCGGTGCAAAGCAAGCACCTTACCTACTGTACTATCTCTCCGTCCCCTTATGAGATCATATTTGACCCGCTAGGTGCTAGGTGCTCAGTATGGCAAAGTTATTCAACGTAGAAAGTGGTCTTTAACTTGTTCTGTTTCTCCGCTTCTGTTCCAGGCCAGTGCCCTCTTGTTGGCCCTGTGGTTTAGGCATTTTGCCCCATGTTGGGCTGTGGACTGTGAGTAGCATTGCCCTGTAATCTAATTGTGGACATAAGGTAGCAATGCCTGCACGTGCCCTGCTGCTATGGTACACTGAGCAAGTGCTTCAGGTTGGAAACTAGCCACAAAAGAATGAATTAACTGAGAATGACATGGTTGAAAGTGCATGAATGAAAGGGGCATATTAAAAAGATCAAGGGGCTTGGACTAAAAAACCTGGGATCAAATCTTGGCTCTGCCAGTCACTGGTTGGCGTGACCTAGGGCAAGCCCCATAACCCTTCTGAGTCTCAGCTTTCTTATCTGTAAAATGAGGCTAATCAGAATAGCCAGTTCCTTTATTGGAGATCAGATGGGAGAAAGCATAGTGCAGGGGAGATTGATCTGAAAAGTAGAAAGTGTCAAATACTAATGCATTGCACTAAATTTCATTAAGCCTGTCCTTATCGTGGCGTGGATTAGCACCTATGTAGCATTTGAGAAATCCCCATTTTAAATAGAAGGTAGCTATGGACTGAAACTAGTTTAACTCGCTAATCCTACTGCAGCACTGAACTGTCCTCATTTGAGAGACCACCTCTGTCTGGTTTTGGTTTGATATTGGGGTCACACCTGGTGGTGCTTAGGGGCTACTTCCAGCTCTGTGCTCAAGGATCACTTCTAGCAGTGCTTGAGGGACTGTATGTGGTACCCGGGATTGAACTGGTGTCAGCTCCCTGGAAGGCAAGTGCTATAACCCCTGTACTACGTCTTCTCATTTTTATTCCAACCTTTGTTTGTGTGTGTGGTGTGTGTGTTTTAGTGAAAAAAGAAGAGTTTTTATTAAATGAAATTTACTTAAAAAGAAATGAGGGGAAAGAAAGAGAGGAAATACTTGTTCAAGAAAGAACAAGGGTTTCCCAGAGTGGAAAAAGCAAGCAAGCAAGCATGCATGATCAAAGGAAACACGGGCTCAAGAGAGCAAGCCTCCACGATTTTTTAAAGGGTTTTTTAGACTTCCTTGGAACTACTTCAACCACTGACCAGATCTGGGATCATTCACAAAGGCCTTCACCCTGGTGAAATCTTGAAACAAGGGAAAGAATTCTGGTTTCCCCTTCCTCACAGAGCTGTTGGGAGCATCAGATGCTTTAGAAAGGGTACTGTAGAAGAGCAAAGCCTGTGAATGTAAGCCTAAATATGGTTTGGTATTTATAATATTGTAAATCATGGTGCCTAAATTTAGTATATACATATTTTCATGTTAATGATGATGATGGTGGTGGTGGTGGTGGTGGTGGTGGTGGTGATGATGATGATGATGATGATGATGATGATGATGATGATGATGATGATTGGATCGGGCCCAGGAGATGGCTCAAAGGGCTTAAGCATTTGATCACATGTAGAACAGATGACAAATCCCAAATGAAGGTGTTTGGGACAAGGCTTTAACCCAGAGAGATGTGCTCTTCCGACAGGAACACCAGAAGGAAAAACACTAAGCTCCAGGTAGTCTGAATATTAGCCTCAGTGTACCAGGGAGGACCGCCTGGGCCTCATTTGGGCATTTCGTCCTCTGCAGTGGGGAAGTCAGCCTTGTCTCTTGAGGTGGAAATTGCCATGGCAGACTGACTTCGTGGGAAAATGGTGTACATTCTATATCATCTTCTACCGAGCGGAACGCTGCCAGTGACACTTTCCCTAAAAAATAAATTAACTGAAATTTGCAGCACATTCATATTCAATTTCATCACAGCAGATGCTCATTAGTATGTTGTTATTAATTGGTATTCACTTTAGGTTTTGTTTAAAATGAAGATAATAATTAGGTTTTAATTACTGCATCGTTGGGTGTTTGTGGGGAGAGGGAAAGAGTGAAATGCCTCTTAAAGCTTTGAAATATTTCCTGATGCTTATTCAGCAACGTGTGTTGCCAAAGACTTGGAAAAAATAACCTCATCTTTATAAAAATCTAGAGCTAGAATTCTGAAATGAAGAGATTACTGTGTATGTGTTTTTTTAAACTCATCGTTATCAAGAACTCTCTAAATTGTCTACTTGATGGACACACTGAATCAAATGATAATCTGCACTACCATTCTTTGTAATCAAATTACCAAAAAAGACTTCTTGGAAAAGTAACCCTCACAAGCGGCTGATTAATGAAGTGGTGGCAATGTTTTATATTAGAACTAATTGAAGTAATCCAAATAAGTTATTTCTGTAGCCTATGGAAGTAATTTCCTTTGCAAAGAAGTACAGTGGAGTTGGCAAACCAGCATGTTTTTTGCCCTCTGTTGTTCCAGGTATTTGCAAAATAGTTAAGTTGATTGATATCACAGCTAAAATGGGTAGGAAACTAAGTAATTCAGTTGAGTGGCAAGGAAAGATGAGGGTTCATCTCCCATCCTGTTATAATTCAGACTGATAATTTCATGAGCCTTAAGATGTAGAACAAATGAGGGGTCTGGGATTCTAAAGGTGGATCTGTCCAAAAATCCTACAAATAGCAGTTTTAATACATTTATAAAAGGGATCACCATATAGAGTTTAAATGCATTCTTTAATGGTCTTCCAGTGCTCTGGTCTGCCACTCTGGTTTTAACTACTGTTGTGTCGACAGATATGCAGAAAGTTGCACATGCTTTGAATATAGCTTTAGCAAAACGTACTGGAACACCTGTTATGGGGCGGACTAGGCATTCAGACTGCAGAAATCCCCACCCGAGCGCCTCTTCCCAACCCCACCACCACCACGTTCAGTTTATAGTATTCCAGGGAGGTTTTCATTCTCCTTTTACAGACGAAGCTGTTGAGTTCTGATTGGTTAGGTCTCCCCAACCTTTTGAAGTGGTAGCGCTGAATTTCCCAGAGTGGCTCTGCAGTTCCAGTCACTCTGGGGAGAGGCAACACAGTGAGCTTGAAACATCCCAAGGGAGCAAAGTTGTGTCGACAGTGCATTGCAGTGAGAGGTTAGCATGGACTCCGCGAAGCCCTTCCAGACATCCATTGAGGGCCAGCCAGCTATAGGCCTGGCTCTGGCCTAGGCACCAGAGGCACAGGGGAATATCCACGCTCCTTGCCCTTAGGAGATCAGCTTCTAGGAAGCACAAGGCTGAAGGGAACCAGAAAGGATTGCTTGGGGGGTAATCTGCAGGCCAGAGCCATGTGGTGAACCATGGAGACCCAGAGAGATCCATTGGGTCTGTGAGGTGAAGGAGCCCGCTGAGTCGTGAGGAATGACCGACCTCCCAGACACTGGGAGGACACTGAGGTCTGATAAGATACGTGCGCCCGTCTGGTAAGGCTGACCACAAGCCGGAACAGCTTGGGCCAGGGCTCTGGGGAGGAAGCAGCAAGTGGCCTGGGGAGGCATGTGGCAGGCTGGAAGTTCAGAGGCACATGGAGCGCTCGTGAGAGAACCTCAGAGCCTCGGATTCCATCCCAGAGATGAAGAAGGTGCTCCGAGGGTCACTCAGCAAAGCCTGTGCTTCTAAAGCAGTTCGCCATCCTCGACGTGTACTTCCTGGTCTTGGTCAGGGGTGTGGGCTTGAATGCCTAGAGGAAATTCCCCCTTCACCTTTTGGTTAAGTAGTCTAAAGTGTTGTCATTGTACTTTAAGGCTGTAGGCAGTATTGCCTTATTTGTGCTTTTTTTTTTTTTTTTGGCTTTTTGGGTCATACCAGGGATGCTCAGGGGTTACCTCCTGGCTCTGCACTCAGGAATTACTCCTGGCGGTGCTGGGGACCATATGGGATGCCGGGATCAAACCCGGCCGGCACCGGCCGGTCGCGGTGCAAGGCAAACGCCCTACCCTCTGGGCTATCGCTCCGGCCCCTATTTGTGCTCTTAATCGAGGAACACTGATACTTAATCATCAAAAATACTGCTTAGCTACGCTTGGGGACTTGAAGTTTTGGGTTATTTTCCATCCTGGTTAGTTGTGGTTCAGATTTAAATCAAAGGATGGGGCCAAAGCAACGTACAGTGAGTAGAGCACTTGCCCTTGCACATGGCTGACCCAGGTTCCATCCCCAGTACCCCATATGGTCTCTGAGCAGCACCAGGTATGCCCTCCCAAATAAAAACCAACTTAAACCAAAACCAAAGTAGTTTTGCTCAAGTATTTGTGTGCCAGGTGCTATGGGAAGCAGGGCTGAGTGTTCTCAGCTGTACAAGGCAGATGATAACTTGAGTTCAACATTTTGCTCTGGTGCAGAGATAGTACAAGTAGAAAAGCACTTGTGTTACATGCAGCTTGGCACCACATATGGGCCCCCCAGCACTGCCAGGGGTCACTCCTGCAATACTACCTGAAGTGCATTTTTCCAGTGAATAATCCCTAGAGTCATGCGCCCAACTCAAGGGGTTTTTCAGGGATGGTGTATTTATTTTCAGTTGATAAAGAAGTAGTTTCAGCTCCCACCTTCTCTGTCCCTACAAATTAGAAAGAGGAAGCAGCCAGACACAAATCGTCCAAAGATCTTCGGACACTAAAGTGAAAGACTGTATTGTCAAGTAGGTCAGAGAAAGTCCACCAAAGGCCGATCATTACAATCTTCTTAGAAACAACTTGTCTATGTCTGCCAATGTTGGACGCTCTCAGCCCGGAGACCCAGCACCTCCATGCCTAGTTATTGTAGTCAGCAGAAATGGACATATCTGTGCATCAAAGATGTATAAGGAATTCATAGTGGGACCATTGTTAATAGACACACATTAGGAAGCCCTTTGAATGTCTATCCTCCCTCGAGTAGATACATTGATTGTGGTATATTTGTTCAGTAAAATACTTCAGAGCAATGAGAAGAGAAACAAACTCTTGGTATACGCAAAATACATGAGTGAATCTCATAGCTATGGTGCTGAGCAAATGAACCAGACAGAAAAGAGTATAAATTGAATGGTTCCACGTACATACTTTTGTTGTTGATTTTTGGCCACACCAGCTATGCTCAGGGATCACTCCTAGCCGACTCAGGGCTGTATGCGGTGCCAGGGGTTGAACCAGGTTGGGCCATATGCAAGGCAAATGCTTACCTCGTGGTACTATCACTCCACTCCCCTCTCATGTACTGTTTTTAAGGCAAGTCTACATTGTTAACTTTGCACCAGTCATTGATAATGCTCTGGTTTCGCCCTAGTTGCTGGACTGCAGAGTGCCCCATGCTTAACTTCTACACTTTTGTTGTGTCGATTTTAATTCACAAAAGAACAAAAGCAAAATGCGTGTGAGTTTACTACTGCTCAGTGTTTTATGTAAGGGAAAATATATTCTATTCTGATCTAGAAATAACTTGCTTGAAAAAAAAAACATCTTCCTCAAAAATGGCTCCGTGAAAATTTGGGCTATTTTTGTTAGCGTAAATTCCTTATTTTGAGCTTCGTTGGAGCGATCAGAGTCTGCACAGCTCAAAAAGCATCCGTAGCAAGAATCTTAGGGCACAATGGTTCTCCTCCTCAGACTACTAAGCGGACTTCATGGGAGCTCCCCAACTACTCCACCTTGCGCTCTGAGTTAGCTGATCCACAGGAGAGCAGCAGTTTTGGGGAAAGTTGCCCCCAGGAGATCAGAATGCAGTCAGGTGAAGGACCATTGATCTCAGGCCTCATCAGAAAACCTCAGGAGCACGATCAGGGGACATAAACAAATGGAAACAACTCCCTTTTCATCCCTGACGGAAGACTGGAAGTTTGCGTTGTTTCTGACAGAATGTGATTCGCGATTCAAAAAGAGTCCGATACAAAATAAATGGCATTAAAACATTTTCCTTTTCCCTTTCTACAATATTTGCTAAGTACCTCCCTGTACCAGATGCACGAATAGCAGAATTTCTTTTCCTACCCATAGATCTGTATGGGACCCACACTTATCTCTGTTAACACTCTGAGCAGCTAACTGGAATGCAGAGCATGATACACACAGCAGCTATTTCAGCTCAGCATTGTCCTCACGAAATCACAACGCCACTTTGGCACATGACGTTCTGGAAGCCTAGGCACTGTGTTGAGTGCAATTTTCAAGGAAAGAGCGAGAAATCGAACATTTTAAACCAATAAGTGAAAGCTAGAGAGAGAAAGAAATGTTAAAATATCATCTTATTTTCTTAAGTATTTTCCATCCAACTCGACAGTCAAAATGAACATTAAAGTGTGAGGATAAAAAACCACTGAAGATCCTTCAGAGAAGACTAGAAGGTGTCAGGTTGCTTGATTAGGAGAATTTTTCATCAAAGGCAAAAAGAGAAAAAGATGGTAATGATAAAAAAACCCTCCAAGAGATTACAAATTAATAGTGCAAAAATCAAGAAAACAAAAAGTAGGTGTTCTTGTTCATTTAAACTATACTTTTCTCCATTTCATGTGCTTCTTTAAACCACTTAATTGTATTTGACATTGAAAATCTAATAGGGCCTTTTGCTTCACCCAGTTTACTAATTGCAAAATATGTCAGGAATCAAAAGGGCAAGAGGTGCTGGTATATTTTAGATAGATAACTCCTTTTAATTTTTCCCCTATTTTCCTTATCCATTTAGGCAGTGACTTTCAATTAGCCTGCCTACTAATATCAGGTCAGTACACTCCGTGGCTGACGCTTTATTTCTTCATGTGGGTTGTCACTTCGCTTGCTTCAGTTGGCTGGCAAAGGTTGTTGTATATCCATTACCAGCAACACAGCACTTTGCATTTCTGGATTGACAAGCAGCTATGTTGACTCAGCGCTTTATTATGGGTCAACAGCTGCAAGTAACCAACGGAAGGACTGAGGGGCAATTAAAATGAATTGGCAAAAATATATCTTCCTAATTTACTCCAATTTGTTATTTATGCTAACATTGTATGGCTTCTATGGTGACACTAAACAGAATGGACCCAATAATGGCAATTAACATAAAAATATAATGGCTAATCAAATTGACAGCAACTGTTTCTCATCATCTCGACACACAATACATTATCAAAACAAACTATTATGAAGGAGGTAATTTCAGTGTACTATTCAACCTGCAGCATGTGTGCAGTCAGGGAGATGTGTACCAGCAATTACTGCTGAATCTAAAAAACTAAACAAATAACTTAATCGCTGTCGCCCTCTTCTTTCCCCCCAGGAAGCAGTAATCAGGATTCAGCTAAAAATAACTGGTGTATAATAGTATAATGATGATGCATATTGTAGAATAGCTAACAAGAAATAAAGTAGACTTCTAGGTGTATACTTTTAAAAAATAGATTCAGGTAAAGAAAGAGAGACTTGTAGAAGGAGTGCAATGAAAAGACAATAGCCCCGGCTGACGAACACCTCTGTGGGGAGTCTATCTCCCGCCCAATATTTATAGATACCATGTGTAATGGCCGAGGGAGTTTAAAATATTCCAAAGTTAGTAACACGTTTTATAATGGTGTCAGCAGGAAGGTCTTTGAATTCAAATAACTGAATGTCAGGGACTTCTCCACCCAGTTGGGTTGGCCATAGGCTTTCATCACTGAGAGCCAGTTAGGATCCTTGCTCTCAGCTTGGGTTACCTGAAGAAATCCCTTCCCCAAATATCTGTTTCCGTTTCAGTTGTAGAGAGTGGTTTTCCTTAAACTCTTAGTCACATGCTCATCTCCGGTGCTGCCTGGCCCCTCCTGGAGGAATTTAGTGCTACGCCAGATTTCTTACTTCTCTCAACCAACCTAGATTGAACACTAACCATGGGAGGTAGCCCTTGTTCCTGGGTCCTGGGCCTGACCAGACATACAGAGTAGGTGCTCAGTTGATCTTGATTAGGTAGCATGCCTACCCCATGAAAACCGGAACATATTTCTCACTGGAATTTCTGAAAGTTTCATTGCTTCACCTTGGTAGACACAGAGTGTGCACACGTGCATGCACACACGCTACACACACACACACACACACACACACCTCAAAGGAAACACTAGCACTCTAGTTTTGTCATCCATAGTTTAGGATTACCAAGTTCCTAAAGACGAAGGCAGAGAGGAAAACAAAGTTCCTGGGCAGTTGATTAGAAACCAAATTGAAGTATAATGACGTACACCCAAAATTTACACAGTGCTGTAATGTAGTGATTCTTCCTTTAGAGACTTTCAATTACAAAATTTTAAAAATAGGGCCAGAGAGATAGTGCCGGGTAAGGTGCTTGCCCTGCTTTGCTGCCCACCCACCCCAGTTCAGTCCCCGCACTGCCAGGAAAGACCACTGAACACAGAGCCAGGCATAAAATCTGAGCGCTACCAGCTGAAACCCCAAATCAATAAGCAAATAAATGTGCATTTGAATGAAATTCCCGCCAAACAATTCTCATTTTCATTAGAGAATTCACTGCAGCATGTGTTCACAGGGCGGGCTAGGGAGAACACACACACAATACAAGAGCTCCTTTGAATATTCAGGGGGGCTATATAGGCCCCACTTTGAGAAACAGTATTATAGATAACCTCAGGAAAGTTGAATTTTATATATATATATACATATATATGAAAGAATACTGAATGATACTGTTTCAGACTCCTGTGTTGTTTTTTTGTTTTGATTATTTTGAAGTAGAACTTGTCAGAATCATTTGTTTTGATATGGATAGGATATAAAACCTTTCTTTTCAGGAATTACTCCTGCCGGTGGATGGGGGATGCTGGGATCGAACCCAGGTTGGCTGTACTCTTGCTCCAGCCCCCCTTATTTCTTTTTTACGTGGTGTCTCTTAGGTGACCTGCCAAAAGTGTCGCATTCTTAAGTTTTGATGAATTTTCCATGTTGTAGCTGTGAACCTATATAGTGGCAAAAAGGCCATATTGTTACCATAAGTCATAAAACTCGATTCATAATACAGCCATATATGGTGAACCTTTTTTTTTGTTTGTTTGGGGACCACACCTGGTAGTGCTCAGGAAGCTGTTCCTGGTTCTGTGCCCAGGAGTGACCCCTGGCAGTGCTCAAGGGACCTTATGGGATGCCAGGGGTCAAACTGGGGGTCACCTGCATACAAGACAAGTGCCTTCTCTCCTGCACTCTCTCTGCCCCCATGTTAAACAGCTTAGAAGAATTGCTGGACTTCTACTAGCTGGCTCAGGTCACAGTCAGGAATTGCAGTACCCCATTTCCTAATTAACAGTGCGAACTGTCAAGAGTGCGTAGGAATTTGCAATTTGATAAAAATTGAGTTTTTGACAGCGGGGTAATCTGCAGCCGCAGTAGTAATCTGCCCTCGGTGTGGCAGGACTTATTCTGAATTATGAATGGTATATATGCTCTCTGAGGGGGACTCGCCATTAGTATGATGCTCTCCTTCTTCCCCCACCTTCTTTAAAGCAAAAGATAAAAGCTGCTTGATCTGGAAGTTGAAACTGGGAATGCGCAGTGTTGTGGGTGACCACCATCACTCTGCCTGCCCAGTTGTAGTATTCATTTATTTTCTCTTATCTTCCAGTATTCTGACAAGTCGCTGTATACCCAGCTGTGCTTTTACCGGTACATTTTTGATGTGGACTATGCACTGGAGAAACTTATATGGATCATGAGAAAGGTACGTTAAAATACTGTAATTACCTTTGGTAAAGTGGAAATTTGCATCATAAAAGCCAGACCTACTGTGTCAGGCTGTTCGCAAGCATCTCAGCACCGTCTCCGGAAGGCCATGGGGGGGCCGTTGGGAGCCACAGGCCTCCCCTGGCGTGGGGGGTGGTGACGTGAGGAATCCCCTAACGTTGGCCCCCCCAGCCTGCTCCTATTGTTCTCGATTCAAGTGGGGCTTTGGGGGGGAGGAGCAGTACAAAAGAACCCTCTAAATGCTGTATTTTGAAAATGCTATTTTTCTACAGCGTTTAGTAATTGTATTAAAATAAGCATAGGCAACGTGATCATTGGGGCCCACAAAAAAAAAAACAGATATTAGCTCCAAAAAATAGATCTGGAGTGTGTCTCTCTGTTCTCCAAAAGCTAGGGTTCCATTTTGAAAAGAGGACGAGGTGGAGCTCTTTCATTGAGGCCATCCCAAGAGAGTGGGGATCCCAGGGCGGCGTGGAACCCTCATACCAGGCTCAGAGTGTGTGTGCATAGCTTCGCAGTGGCTGGGAACACTTCGGCACATCAGAGAAGGTGTTAGAAAATGTCACACCAGGTGCGAGGCGATGGCGCGGGACTGAAAAAACAAATGGACAACTTTTTCTGTTACTTGCAAGATCTGTAAAGGCCAGTGTACACATTTCCCCCGCCAGTACCACCCATGTAGTGTTGATGTTATTTGTGGGTGAATTGCAGTTTAGGATGTTTTGTGGCCTTGAGCCATCTCATTGGTGTTCCCCGACTGCCCTTGGATTTGGTCTGAATGTTTCTCACTTCTAGCCATAATTGATTCCAATCAATGTAGGCTTGACAGTCTCCAAACTGACTTCTTCAACTTTGCTGTCCTCGTGTGAAACACTTTGCAGCTGACAGAGGAGTTAGGTCATATTTAATTTAGTATCTGATATTTGGACCCAGACTTGGTCCAAAAGAAAGGTGCAGCCTATTTTCAAGAGTAGCAAAATTTAGAGAAGAAATTTTTTGTTGTTTTGGGTTTTTGGGTCACACCCGGTGATGCTCATAGGTTGCTCCTGGCTCTACACTGAGGAATTACTCAGGGGACCATATGGAATGCCGGGGATAGAACCTAGGTTAGCTGCATGCAAAGCAGATGCCCCTACCCGTTCTACATATCACTCCAACCCCGAAATTCCTTTCTTGATAGGTTTTCAGGTCCCATCCATAACTGATGTCTAGCCCATGTTTAGTTGCAGTGGCATTAATAGATAGCTCTCTTTGGACCCCAAAGGACATTTCTTTAAAGGCACTCTGAATTTCAGGGATTAAGTACTGATTCTCTGAGGAATACTTCGCCTGCTTCTGCTGGCTGGTTACATTTTCAGGTTTGCATTAGAACCAGTTCTGCCGTGAACTCCTTCCTGAATCTGCTCCTCTTAGAAGATTGCCTTGATGGTCTTTGAAGCCTCTACAGGTGTCTCCAGAGTTCTAAGAAGTTAAATCAGTTGTTAATGATCAGCAGTTTCAGGAAGTCTGGTGACACTTAGAGACATGTCGGAGAGCTCTGGATAGTCACTGGACACTTCTCCCCAGCTTTTAGGAACATCGGGTGTATATATTGCTGTCCCAGAAAATTAGCAGAATTAGGCTCCAGGCAAGAAATGTTGACAGACTCTGTGAGCTTATACAGTTTCTTTACAGTCTTTATTTTACAGATTTAAGAGTTGGGGTTATTTTTTGTTGTTGCCATTTGTGACTAATAAGTACACTGGTCTGGATGATCAGGGCAAAAAGAGCAGGAAGAGGGCTGGAGAGATAGTGCAGAAAGTTAGCCACTTGCTTTGCAGGCAGCTGCTCTGGGTTTCACCCTGGCACTGCATGTGCCTCTGAGCCCTGCCAGGAGTTGTCCCTGAGTGCAGAGCCAGATGTAAGCCCTGAGCATTGCCAGGGGTGGGCCCCTCAAAATCAAAAAAAAATAACCCCCCTAGAAATGAAACAGCACTAAGGGAATTATTGATAGGTTCTTTTACATGCCGAGCACTGAAGAAATAAAGGGAAATTCATGTGTCTGGCATAAGAAATGACTTGTATGGTTCCCAGAACCTTCTTGTTTTATTTATAGTATTTTTTTATTAGTAAAGCGATTTCTCCAGGGTCGGGAGATGACGCTAAGGGATAGAGCTCGTGCCTGGCCTGGATAGGGTCCTGGGTGTGAGCTGCTGCACTGCAGGCCTCCGAGCCCCACCGGTGTGGTCCTAGTGGCCCCTTGTCACCACTGAGAGACCCATAAAAACAAATGCCAAAAAATGAAGAAAAGAGGGAAAGCCTCTTGTTTTCCCCTTTGAGCCTCCTACCTAGTTATTATTCCTAACCTACAGTTTAGGAGTGAGTGGCTGGGCTAGAATTCACCTGCTCGGTGCATTTTCGTGTTAATCACTAAAGTCAAAAGATGTTAGTATATTTGTTGGTGGTGAGCTAGGAAATAAAAACCTGGTCTTGCATCCCTATATGGTCTCCAAGTGCAGAGGTTTCCTAAGAAATAGCATTTGATGAGCTTGTTCACACACACACACACACACACTATTTATACACCGTGGGTTTGCAGAGTTGTTCTTGATGATTTGTTACAGACATTCCATATTCCAACACCAATCCCACCACCACTGTCACCTTCCTCCACCATTGTCTCCATTTTCCCAACCACCCTAAGCCTCCTCCCAGTAGCAGCCTACAGTAATTTATTTTAGATTGCTTGTTATCTAAATGGCTAATGGAATGATCGAAATATCTTCCGTAGAAGAAAATTTGCTAAAATTGTTGTATTTCACCACGAGGACATCAGGTTCTCATCTGAGGGTTTACTAAGTTGTTGTCACAAGCTAAGCCTTCTGGGTGTTCGTGGTTTTTTGTTATTCATGGTTGGCTTGCTGCTTTCTGCCCACATCCCATTCAATCTGGTGTGCTACTCCTGGGATGCCAGTGTTACACAGTTTGGAGATGTCGCCCCGAAAATCCAGAATATTGAACTGGGCAGTTGGCTGGAGGTGGGGCAGTGGCTTTGGGGTGTGGGAGTGGCTGCTGGCCCTTCCCGCCTCCAAGACTGTCCCAGAGGTCAGGAGATGAGCTCGTTCTAAAGAGTCTCCCTAGGGGCTTGGAAAAGTATAAATCCAAGGGCTAATGAATGCTCAGCGCCTCCACTCAGACAGTGTGAGGTAGAGTTTATTAAGAGTATGTTCCAGCCAAAATTTTTGATCTGCACCCAAGTTTGAGGATTGTCTTGGACACGGAACACATCGGTTGGGGATTTTTATTTTGTTTGTTTCTGCTTTTGGGTCACACCAAGCACCGCTCAGGGGTTACTCCTGGTTCTGCACTCAGAAATTACTCCTGGTGGTGCACAGGAGACCATATGGGATACCGGGATCAAACCTGGGTTGGCCATGTCCAAGGCAAATGCCCTACCCACTGCTAACACTCCAACCCCATCTGGGTGCATTTTCAAATAGAAAAAATTGAAAAAGAGTTATGGTTCATAAAGATTTATTGGGAACAATAATATAGGCTTTGTGTAGCTCAGTCCCATACTGGCAATGACAGTGGAGAAGTTTCATAAATGTAAATTAATATAATGTATACATAAAATTCACTTCTTAATTTGGGGGCCGCACCTGGCACTGCTCAGGGCTTAATTCTGACTCTTCATTAAGGGATCGTTCCTGGCTTTGCTAGGGAGACCATCTGAGGTGCCAGGGATCAAACCTAGATCAGCCACATGCAAGGCAAACACCCTACCTACTGTACTATAGCTCTGGTCCTCAAGATTCACTTCTTAAGTTAGAGTGATTTTCAGTTTGCTTTTCTGATTTGCTGCTCTGGGATCCAGAGGACAAGTATCTTCATGCAATCTGGGCTAAGGCCAGAGCATCAGTAGATGTTAACATCAGAAGTGGTATGGAAAGGGCAGGCATCACATATTTATGTGATTGAGAATGGAATCCAAGTATCATCTGGCGACAGGTGTCCTAGACCGACCGGGCTGTGGGGTTTCCTGGTGGACTGTCCATGTGTCAGGGCCTCTCATTTCTTCACTGTGACTGTTTGATCATTTCCTTTATAAAACCAGCGTTTTGAGTCGTATCTGGATAGTGGTTTTAATTTTTGCAACTTGGCAATTTGACTTTGGGGGACATACAAATTATTTGAAAGAGGTTTGTATAGTTTTATGTTGAAAAGTAGCTCTTGTCAAAGCTTTTTCCATGCTTCGCTTTTTATATGAAGGTTTGCAGACCATTAGTCCATAATGTGAATTAACCCCATTTGGTATTTTTTCCCTTTCTTTTAAAACAGCAAAGAACTGTTATTCACTTTGGTGAAGTGTTTACTGCATATTCACTGTAACTACATCACATTTTAAAAATCTTATTTCAAGTGGACTTTGGCATTATTACTGTAACTACTCTAGAATGTGCACAGATGGCATAATAGAGCCAAAAGGAAGTTTTAGAGGCACAGAGTGGCAATATGTGAAGTAAAAATCCATTTCCACGGTGGTGGCTCATAATGTTCCCATTTGACTGTTTTATCCCATGGGGCTAGGGCCTGAGTGGGGCTAAGTGAACTTCAGGAGTGGAGACCGAATCAGTTCAAATCATTGCCCATTTGTTTAAATTTCAGTCTGCTTAAACATTAAGGGGAGTTGTCTTTTCAGCTGAGCCTTTGTTTATTCAACATGGTAGAAACAATGAGTATACAATTCTGATTATTGCTGAGCTCCAGCCTTCATATCAAGTGCATTAAAAATGGCTGGTGCTTCTGCCCTGGAGAAACTCAGAGCCCCTTAAGTGCAGATCGAATGGGCAGCTGCCGAGGTAGCAGATGCTCCTCCCCGCCCCATTTCGCCAGGGATGTAGCTCACTGGTAGAGGCCTGTCTGACTTGGATGCGGCCTGTTGAGCTTCTCTCCTTCCTGCCGCCCATTTCTCCGGGCACTCAATCACATGCTGTTGTTGAGATGTTCCACAGCTTATCCATTCACCTACTGAAGTATATCTTGGTTCTTTCCAAGTCTTGATAGTTATGACTAAAAGCGCTCTAAACATCTGTGTATAGGGTTTTGTGTGGATATAAAATTGTTCGACTTTGGGGGTTAAACACCAAGGGAGCGTTGTTGGCCTTATGAAGTAAGAGTAGGTTTTGTGGGAAAAATTTCCCAAAGTGGCTGTACCTTCTGTATTCCCAGTAACAATGTGTGAGGTCCTGCTGTGTGTATTCATGTGTAGCATGTGGTGGGTCAGTGTTCCAGATTCTATCCAAGTCATAGCTGCATAGTGCTATCTTGATTGGATCTGTGTTTCCCCTAATGACATATAATATGGAGCATCTATTCATCTGTACACCTTTGATGGGGCAAGAGGGTGAGTTCCCTACCTGCTGGTGCACGGATTTACTCCTGGCTCTGTGTTAGGAGATCACCCCGCTGTGCTCAGAGCACCATATTGATGCTAGGATCCAGCCTGGATTGACTGCAAGCAAGGAAGCTGTCTACGTGCTGCCTTATCTCTAACCCTGTAGATTTTCTTTGCTGAGTATCTTTAACCCATTTATTTAAAATCTATTTATTTTCTTACTGTTGAGTTTTTAAGAGTTGTTTGTCTTGGTTTTTTGTTTGTTTGTTTTTTGCTTTTTGGTCACACATGCTCAAGGGTTACTCCTGGCTCTGCAATCAGGAAATAACTCCCCGCTGGTGCTGGGGTACCATATGAGAAGCCAGGGATCGAACCTAAGCAGGCCATTTGCGGGACAAACACCCTCCTTACTGCACCATCACTCTTCGCCCCACCCCGCCCCCGCCTGTTTTGGACTAACAGTCCTTGGTCAGAAATGCCTTTTCTGGTCTGTAACTTGATCTTGTCATTGCTTTTCACTGTAGTATTTGATCTCTTAACAGTCGTGAATATTGAAAGATCAAATACTGTTTGATCTTTATTCAAATGAATTAGTGAAATAGGTGATAAATAAAACCTTATTCTTACCAGGTGTTGCTCTCTTTATGTAGGTCACATTTTGGAGAGCACACTCAGGACGCTTAGGGCTACCTCCTGGATCTGCGCCAGGGTCCCTCCTGGGTGGGGCTTCGCCATATGGGATTCCAGAAATCAAACCTGGGTCAGCTGCTTGCAAACCAATTGCCCTACTCATTGTGCTATCTCTGGCCTCTGTGTCTACTTACTAGGCCTCTCATACAAAGTACCATAACCTGGGTGACTGGAACAACAGATATAGTTCTTGACAGTTCTGGACACTAGAAGTCTCAAACAAAGTATTGGCAGGGTTATTTCTTCACAGTTGTCCCTATTACAGAAGGCCATTTTTTCCTTCTTGTGGTCTTACCTTTTAATGCCTGTGTCCTAATCTCTTTTTTAAGAGCACCAGTGTTTGGGATTAGGACACACTTGTTGGATTAGAACCTAACTTTAACTTAATTCTTTCTTTTGTTTTTGGTATACAGGTGACAAGTTGTTTTTTGTTTTTAGTGGGGGCCATATCCAGTGCTCAGTACTTAGCTCCTGGCTCTGTGCTATGGAATCACCCTAAGTGAGGTGCAAAGTACCACCTAGGGTTGGTTACATGCAAGGTAAGAGCCAATCTGAGTTTCAGAGGGACACACCATAACAGATGGTCTGCTTACTGAAGTTTCCCCCTCAGTCCCTTTGGACATGTCACAGTTGTCTCTGCCAGAACAGAAATCATAATTTAGGTAGGCCGCAGAAGAAGGAACTGGGGGTTTCATAAATCTCAGTGCTATTGAAAAGATATGAGGGCCAGAGCGATAACACAGTAGGTAGGTGGGCCTTGCACGTGTCGATCCAGGTTCAATCTCGGCATCCCATATGGTCCTCGAGCACCGCCAGGGAGTAATCCCTAACATTATTTGGGTGAGACCAAAAAAAAAAAAAAATTAAAGAAAAGAAAAAAGAAAAGATGTATTGAAAAAGATGATGATTAGCCTTGGTCTAAGCCGCTACTAAGAAGCTCCACTTTACTAGGGTCACTTTTATTTTTTTTTATTTATTTATTTTTTTAACTTTTGGGTCACCCGGGAATGCTCAGGGGTTTCTCCTGGCTCTGCACTCAGGAATTACCCCTGGCGGTGCGCTGGGACCATATGGGGATGCCGGGATCGAACCTAGGCCGCCGCGAGGCAAACGCCCTACCCACTGGGCTATCGCTCCGCCCCTACCAGAGTCACTTTTAGCCTCAACCACCTAAGACTAATCTTCAGGTCACTCTTCCTCTTGGAAAGGTGTGTGTACTAAACAGTGTGGCAAGGCTACCCAGATCCTGGCTGCTGTCTGGAGCCAGATGAAGTGTGCATTTACTTCTCACGCACTCTCTTCTCCACGGCTTGATTCTTTTTTCCCTTAACCATTCCCATGCCTTACTGTTGTCCCTTTTCTTTATGGCTGATGTTAATAGCTTAGCTCCGTAAGGGCCTCAGAGGCGTTGTCACCTTTTCACATATCTGACACATCTTCACAACAGTCCTGTGAAGTCACAGTGGAGCACCTTATTTTGTTGATGAAGAAATTGAGGTAAAGTGGGGTGGAGTGATAGTACAAAGGAAGGAGGCTTGCCTTGTACATAGGTGACCTGAGTTCAACCCTGACTCCTATCATCGGGTCCCCAGGCCCTGCCAGAAGTGATCACTGCAAAGCCAGTAGTAAGCCCTGAGAACTGCCAGGCATGGCCCAAAAATAAAGCGAAAGATAAAAAAATTGATGTCGCTGTTGAGTTTTCTTCTTTTACATTCTCAGAGCACTCTTTTCACCTCTATTGGTTTTTACTTGATTTTGTCTCCCCTAAATTTACAGAGGAAGAGGGCTTGCATCTTGCTTCTTTGCGCTTTGCCCATCACAGCCAGCTAGGGATGAATTTAGTGAGAAATGACCACACAGCCAATTTCAAAGATTGTGGAGAATTTTTAAGATTTTCTTCAAAAAGGAAATCCAGTCTGAGCAAGATTGTGAGGCTGTTTTGCCAACTCCTAGACCCTCCTGTATTGCTCGCATGACTCTGCTGTGCCACCAGTTAAAGTCACCGACCACAGATATCATATTGGCGTTATGGCATTTGCCTTCCATGTGTCCAACCCTTGGTTTGATCCCCTGGCAATGCTAGAAATGATCTCTGAACACAAACCCAGGCCTAAGCTGTGAGTAACTCGCTGCATGTAGCCCCAAAACCCCAACATATATAAATGAAAAAGTTAAGATATTGAAGTAAATTGAGACTTGCAGATTCATGTCATTTCTCCTCTTTTACTTAATTTTGTCTCCCCTGAATTCACTCTGTAGTGATACTAAAGACAGAGTCTGTCATTTTGCTGGCGCCAGTTTGAATTGAATGAAAATAACATCAAGTTGCTTAACTACTGTGTTAGCCAGACTAGACCCACACTCTGCTGCAGAAGGATGCTTCCCGCCATCCACTGAAGAGTTACAGGAAGTGGTAGTCATGATATTGCTTGGTAGAAAATGGGAATTCCATAACTGAAAAGTAAAGGGATCCTATAAAGTATTGTACTTCTTAATTGTATGAAGGAAATTCTGTGCTTTACTTACAGTAATAATTAGTATTTGGGAATTTGGAGATTTCTGAGGATCTCAAACAGGCCCCTTTTCAGTGTCTAGGTTTTCTCCTTCATTCCCTGAACTGTCAAAGTCAAAGAAGTTTTATCATTGCTGGAGTAGTGACTAAAGGTTGATGGGGGGGGCTGAGCAATAGAACAGCTTAGTAGGGCGCTTGCCCTGCCACCTGGGTTCGATCTCGGCATCCCATATGGTCCCCCAAGTACCGCCAGGAGTAATTCCTGAGTGTAGAGCTAGGAGTAACCCTTGAGCATTGCCAGGTGTGACCTAAGAAGAATTAATTAATTAAGTATGCAATTAATAGAAATAGCTGTGATTTTTAAAAAATTTAAAAATAAAGGTTGATGGTGTCTGAGTTCTTGCCAAACCAGCTGACATTACTTCTTTGCAGGTTTTTTTTTACAAGACACCAAGGTGGCTGAATGCCTGTCACATTCCAGGCTTATTTTCCTGTACACTGGTTCCATTTACAAGCTAGTCTTTTCTGTTTTTCATAACTAATAACACACAGTCCGCACCTAGCAAATACATATAGAATTGGATAACAGACATTTTCTTAAGATTTTTTTCTTTTTGGGTCACACCCAGCAAATGCTCAGGGTTTCTCCTGCCTATGCACTCAGGAATTACTCCTGGCGGTGCTCGGGGACCATATGGGATGTCGGGATCGAACCCGGGCAGTATGGGCCGGCTACGCAAGGCAGACGCTCTACCCGCTGGGCTATTGCTCCAGCCCCCTTTCTTAAGATTTTTATCATTGCAAAAATAATTTTGTGAAGATATTTTGAGATGGTTAGCGTGAAACTCTAGTTTCTTTTTTTCCGATTTAATTTTTATTTTACTATTTCTCCCCAAAATATTATTACACCACTTTAGACATACAATTGAAAGATGCTCATGTAGAGTTCTGGTTCTACAGTGTTCCAACACTCATCCTTCCACCCAAACCCATCTCCCATCACCAATGTCCCCACCTCCCTCCCCCTCCCACACCTCAACTATTTGGTGGGTTCTGTATGTCATTTCTCTCCTCTTTGTCTCCCTCCCGCCAAACTTTCCTGCTCTTCGTGGAATGCAGTGCATTAAAAGACAACACTGTCTCCACTATTTTACTGAACCGTGCGGCCACTTGCGGCCGCGTGACCTGGGCTCAAACTGGTTTTGCTCTGTTAATCTGGTCGTGGGGCAGTTTCCCCAGCGCCGGACAGCTAAAATGGTGGCTAGTGTGATGGGCGAGTCTCATCCGGCTAAGCTTCCGGGACTTCCCAGAGGCGACGGGCCCATCCTAAAACCCGCCTGCCCTCCTGGGATCCCACATTCAGCTGGGCCTGGGGCGAGCCGAGTTCCAGCCCTCCCGAGCCGCTGTGAGCCTCTTCATGCTATGGCTGGCGGCCGAGGGGAAGCTCCTGGGCGGGCCACCAGGCTCGACAAAATGGAGAGGGGAATGGCTTAAACCCTGACTCCATCTGACGAATTCCCAGTGATTCCCACCTCTGGGAGCCACCTACCTGGGCTCGAACTGGTTTTGCTCTGTTGATCTGGTCGTGAGGCAGTTTCCCAGCGTCCGACAGCGAAAATGGTGGCTAGTGTGATGGGCGAAGCCTTATCCGGCAGCTTCCGGGACTCCCAGAGGCGACGGGCCAACTCCCAAAACCCGTCTGCCTCCTGGGGCTTCTCCAGCTGGTCCCGGGTGAGCCGAAGCCCAGCCCCTGAGCCATCTTATGGCCGATGGCTCCTGGCAGTTTTCCTGGGCGGGCTACCAGGCTCCACAAATTGGAGAGGGGAATGGCGAACCCCCTGACTCCATCTGGACGAATTCCCAGTGATTCCCGCCTGGGAGCCACCTTCTGGGCTCGAACTGGTTTTGCTCTGTTGATCTGGTCGTGAGGCAGTTTCCCAGCATCCGACAGCGAAAATGGTGGCTAGTGTGATGGGCGAAGTCCCATCCGGCTGCTTCCGAGACTCCCAGAGGCGACGGCCCACTCCTAAAACCCATCTTCCCCTCCTGGGGATCCTATATTCAGCTGGGCCCGGGCGTGCCGAGTTCCAGCCTCCCGAGCCGCTTGCGAGCCTCTTCATGCTATGACTTAGTTTCCTTCTTAACAACTCTTTCATTTCCCAGTGAACTACCAATTACAGCAGTCTATGGCTTTTAGAACAGAGCTAATGACCTAACTTATCAGAAAAGGAAAGACGGGCCTGAAAAAACTAGTACAGTAGTTAAAGCTCTTGCCTTCTCATGTGGCAACATGGTTCAGATCCCTGGCACTACATATGGTCTTCCCCTGCACCACTAGGGGTCACTACTGACACAAAGCCTGGAATCGCCCCTGAGCACCATGGTTGTGACCTGAAAGTCCCTTCCCCAAAGGGAAGTATATAAAGATTGTGGTACTAGGAGAAAAATGACGTAATAATCCCCAAGTTTGGAGGTTCTTCATTATTATTGTTAGATATAGTATAGCTTAATCTTCAATGACCAGTAAAAGTACAATATGTGAAAGGTCAAAACTAGGCAACCATTGTGATTCTAATAGTTTATATGCAAGCTCAAAAATTTTTGTATGAACACTAGAATTGTTTACAGTTGTCATCTCTGGAGGGATTGTGGATCATTTTATTTTCTTTTTATGTTCTGAGAAGGTGTTACTCAGTAACAAGGAAAATTATGATATTTTTCCAGTGCAAAATTTGCACTACATTTTAATCGCTGGTATCTTACAATGAAATATTTTACTCAACTGGAAAGAATAGTCAAAAGATGTGGTAATGGGAGAGAAAAAGGAACGTGCAGATCACCCCACCAGCAATTTTTTCTTGCTGCAATTCTTTCCAAGTCCAACCTGTGTCCTTTAATGTAACCAGTGCCATAGAAACCACCGGGGAGCCTGTTAGGAAACTGAAACCCGAGACTCCCCAGTCCTGCTGCAACATCTGCATTTTTGGGTTTGTTTTGGAAAACATCCAGCTGTGCTCAGGACTTGCCCCCTGGCTCTGCACTCTGGGATCACTCCTGGTGAGCTCAGGGAACTAGATAAAGCCTGGGATCGGAACTCAGGTAAGCTGTGTTCAAGGTAAAAGCACTGGGCACACCGTACTATTTTCTCCAACCTCAGAGTATCTGCATTTTATTCGGGTCATTTGCTTTTTTTTGGGGGGTCACATCCGGCAATGCTCAGGGGTTACTCCCTGGCTCTGTACTCAGAAATTACTTCTGGTGGTGCTCAGGGAATCATATGATGTTGAGGATTGAACCTCGGTTTGTTGCATGCAAGGCAAATGCTCCTCCTCACAGCTATCGCCTCCGGCCCAAGCATCTGCTTTATAACAAGATTCCCAGGTGAATCCCCAGGCACGCTGAAGTTTGAGGACCCTGGACTCTTAGACATTGACTCCAAGTTCACTCTAAGGCTAAAGCGTACGGCCCATTCTTTGCATCCACTAATCAGGCCCCCACCCTTTGGCAAAACTTTTTAAAATGACCACTGTACAGATCTCTTCAGAATACTGCCCAGGTTTAAGATAGCATCAGAATTTAGACTTTTAAAATAAATTTTAGGGCTAGCTAATAGCCCAGCGGGTAGGGTGTTTGCTTCGCACTGCTGGCCTCTCTGCCGGCCCGGTTCGACCCGCATCCCATATGGTCCCCCTCTCGAAAGACCTTTAGAGTAATTCCTGAGTGCAGAGCCAGGAATATTCCTGAGCACTGCACGGGTGTGACCCGCCAAAAAAAAAGGCAAAAAAATAAACTCTATAATAAAACTTTCAAAGGAGCAGAGAAAGAGATCAGAGTTTAGGAACACCTGCTTTGACACAGAGGCAACCCATGAGCACTAGGCTAGGAGTAACCCTGGGGAACCGCAGGGTAAGGGGCCTACTCCCACCTCTGCACCCTGGAAAAAGCAAACACCTGACGTGGGTGGGCTGGGGGATTTGGGCAAGAAAGCATGATTTTCTTTTATGACTGGCTTGATAGTGGCTCTTGAGAGCAAATTTGGGATGTCTTACTACACTCGCTTCAATCCGCAAGCCAAGCCACTCTGCCCTCACACCACGTCTGGTCCTCGCTACAAACTTTGGCTTAAACTTGTTCTCAGAAAGATTTGATGGCATGGCACTAGGATTTTTTTTCTTTGCTTTTCTTTTCTTTTCTTTTTTTTTTTGATGAAAATAAGCATTCTATTTTTTTTTAGTTTGCTACTAATACATTTAGTTTGGAATTTACTTTCCTTTCTCTGTTGCTATTCTGTTTTCTTGTACCAATCTTATAGGCTCAGTGCTAAGAGTGAAGAAGCTGCGATTTTCCACTGGTAGCAGGGGAGCCCTAAATTCGTTTTCCTCTCTCTGACACTGCCAGTCTGACTACAGAAAACTGGGGCCTTCGGGAAGTTGCCCCCTTCCTCGCCCCCCGCATGGCGAATGTCTTGGTACCCTGTTTAGGTGAGTCGTGAAAATCACCATATCAATATTTGGGGCAAACGAATCGCCTGGGTGGGATTACTTGAGGCTTTCCTTTAACACATGTCTATAAACAAAGAAATACGGCTTTTCACTTTCCCATACAGATGTCCTCGCAGGCTGCTTTGTATCAAAGTTGTAATAGTTGTTTTTGTTTGTTTGGTTGGTTTTGCTGATGAAATTGTTTCTCTAGGTGATATGCTTGTTACACACTGCTTTATGCAATGCAGACTTGCTATGTACCACCCTTCACCACTGCCAGATACCCCGTCCGCCAATCGTCCTTATGTCACTTGATCTGATCTCCATCCTCTCGGAAAGCCTCTTTCCCATTCTGGGCTTTGAAAAGCACAGATGGCTTGTGCCTTTTCTCATGACAAGTACCGCAACACTGGGGTTGATGGTCTTCGCTTGCAAAATATGTTGTCATTTTTGAGCGCTTGAGAGTAGGAAAAGCCTAGCGGGATTTTTTTGCGTGGTGCTTTACAAAACATATACTGTCACCGATGAGGGAAAAATATTAAACAGTTTTCTAAGTAGTTAGATTATAATGTGAGCTAATCACTTTATTTAGAAGGAAAGTATTTTTAAACAGTTGAGCTGGTGAATTTACTTCAAAAATGTATTGTGCTTACACAGTAGATGGTTTTATTTCCATGATGTTTTTACTACATAATTATACATCTAATTTACGTAATTACTATCATAATTATTATGTAATTGCATGTACTTCCACTCAATTACAAAATCAGGAAGCGTAATTATCTATAAAAAACTTGGCGAAATTCCATGCACTAAAATTTACTCAAATGGCTACCCAGTGGTCTGTTGGGGTCTTTCCATGGCTTGCTTCCTTAGTCCAGACTTAAGTCTTGAATTGGAACCCATTGCCAGGATGGAAAGGACAACATGGACCAACGCTCAGCCCCTTTGCTATGTGTCTTAGGATAAGAGTACCATTGGGTCCCTGATGAGTTCAAGTTGGGAACCATTTCGCTTTCTCAGAGATTATGAGGATTATGGCTAAAAACGATCTTGTCTTTGAAGTTGGTATTGCAAAAAACTTTGTCAGTGGGAAAGGTTGGTTTCTTTTTTTTTTTTTTTTCTCAAAAAAGAAATTATTTATACAATCAATGACTAAGGCATTAGGGTTACAAAAACAGCCAGGCCTTCTGTAATTTCATATATGGCTTTTTATTTAGCTATCAGTGCCCGTAGAGGAGCAAAACAATAATAATGATGATGCTGTTTCTTTGGTTTCAGGGTTCTTTTTCCAGTTTGTGTTTATATTGACTAGAGTAAGAGCAAAACATATCAAAAGAGTACAATCTTTCTACCACTATTTGATGTCAAAGCAGCTTTGGACAAACATACATGCACAAACATGCAACATCAGACCCTAAATAAAGACAGAAGTTTAATCTAATAAAGCTGTGATGCCTTTTACCGCTCAAACCGACATATAAATTGCACAGTGAAACAATAGTCCTGACAGCAAATTAGATAAGTGACATTCCAAATTACACCTTACAAAGAGAAATCCCAGAACTATTTTGGTCTGCAGTCATCCGTTTTAGCCTAGGTTTAAAACCCAGCCTAGAGACTGCTTTTTTATTGTCTAAGTAGGGCAATGTTGTAGAAGACTAATTGTAGGCTGGTTGGTTCTAATTGCAGATTAATTAGGAGGAAAGGGTTTATACCTTCATAGCAGAGAAGAGAGTAGATCCTTGCTATCTTGATAGAATGCACTATAAGTTTCCCCAGGAATATTAAATTATTGATATTTTTGTGCAACAGCTGCACTAATCTGTTATTACTTCTCACCTAAATAAAACACTTGAGGTTAGATATAGTTAGGACTAAAGTTTCTCCTCGCTGAAATTAGTGCTTCTCACTCAATAGGATATCAGATCATCTGCCTAAAAATATGTAATTTGTAGAAAAGCAGCCTTGGGGCCAGAGAGATAGTACAGGGGTAGGGGGAGGCATTCATTTGGCTCTGACCTCAACCCGGGAGTTCAGTCCCCAGCATCCCAAAACGCTCCCCAAGCATTGCCAGATGTGATTCCTGATGCAGAGCCAGCAGTAACCCC
>JAJIBD010034632.1:25000-34496 GCA_021461705.1 Cryptotis parvus | reverse complement strand
TTACTGAAGTGGCTAGTTACTGACTAACTTTTTATATCAAACATCCTAGAGGAAAATCATGAGACACTGTACATATGTCTTTGAATGCATAATAAGATTTGGGGTTGGAACGATAGTACGGTGGGTAGGCATTTGCTCTTGCATGAGGCCTAGCCCAGATTCTATCCCCAGCATCCCATATGGTCCCTCCTGTGTGCCACCAGGAATAACCCCTGAGCATCACCGGCATGGCCCAAAAAAAAACCAAGGGGGAAAAACAAGATTTAGGTAGCTAAAGTGTATTAATGGCTACCTGAAATTTTCTGCTGAAACTCCAAACCATTAGATTCCATTAAATGATCTCTTGTAAGAGAATTGAGTCTTCTTGATTTTTTATATTATAATGATGGCTGATTTGGGTGACATGGTGGGAGGGAATCTGTAGCCCAAAGTTAATGATTATATTATGTTAGAGGGAGACTATATGGTTGTATTTTATTGAGCTCTAGAGAAGGAATAATAACTAAACATATTCCAAGTTGTAGAACTGAGTATTAGCAAGATGTTAAACTATATGATTCTTCTCCGCTCATGCCAGCAATGATAAGATATACCACTGAGCTACTAGCACTGGTTGGGGTGGGGGAGGGAGAATACTGTTAGTAAGGACAGCATTTCTGAACATGGAACTCTTACTCTTCGAATCAAGATGAGTGTTACAAAACAAAATTTTTTAATGTTATACTAGAATAATGGCACAAGGACTTGCATGTTCGCCGTTTACCAGACAGTAGACTTTGTGCTGAGCCCCCTTACTTTACATTATCTGACTTAATCCACCACCCTGTGCTATTCTACAGATGGGGAGACTGGAGTTTAGAGATTAGATGACTTATCCACAGTCATCACCTCCAGTAAACATCAGAACCAGGATTGGAAATAGAAGCCTCACAGTTAACAAACCACTGTTTCTTTGTTGGCCCTTTACTATATTGAGGGGGATCTTCTCATGTGAGGCTCAGGCAGTCCTGGGGCCACACCCCACTCATACTCGCCCGTGTCCAGAGTGAGGGCCCAAGGATGCAGTGTCAGGAATCAACGCCCTGTACTATATCTGCTCCTCTTTTATTATTTGACCCATTTGTTTGTTTGTCGATTGATTGATTGATTGTTGGATTGATCGGTCGATCGATTGATTGGTGATTGATTGATTGATCGATCGATCGATTGATTGGTGATTGATTGATTGATTGATTGATTGATTGATTGATTGATGCTTTTTGGGTCACACCCAGCAATGCTCAGGGGTTACTCCTGGCTCTTCACTCAGAAATTACTCTGGCAGTGCTCGAGGGACCAGATAGATCCGTGGATCGAACCCAGGTCGGCGCACATAAAGGTAAACACTGTACCCACTGTGCTATCACCCATGCCCCTTTCTTATTATTAAGCTAATGCTTGATACCGAAAGAAAGGTTGAGAGCAGTCAGCAAAGGCCTAGAAGCTAAAGCCTACCCTCTTGCTTCATGTCACAGTGATAACTGCCATCCCTAACTTTTCCAAGAAATACAATTGAAAAAGGAAACCCCATTTCTTTTATCTGTTTTTTTTTGGGGAGGTGGAGCTGTCATTCTTTGTTTTTGCTTGGAGGCCACACCAGTGGTGCTCAGGACTTACTCTGGCCCTGTGTTTCAGGAATCAAAGCTGGATTTGCTGCATGCAAGGCAAGCTCGCTTCCAGCTATACTATCTCCCAGTTCCTGGGGCATCATTTCTTCACTACTCTTCATCATTCTTTTTTTTTTTGTATTAATTGAGATTCTGTGGCTTGCAAACTGTTCTTAACTGTTTCTCATGCACACAACTCCCACACATAGTTCATAAGAGCTTGTTATGTATGTGAGACAGTGACAGTCTGGAAAGTATTAATCACTTTCTTTTTTCTTTTCAATTAAAAATAACTGTGACTTATAAAGTTGTTTATAGTCCTACAATATTTCCAACATCAATCCTACCACAGTGTCACCTTCCCTCCACCAGCGTTCCCTTTTTAAGGCAACATGTGTTTATTCTGCATTATTAGAACTGCTCAATTGTGATGAGTTGGTGCCATTAATGTTGCCTCCCAGACCAATATCTAGCATTCAAAAAATAGAAAGCAATTGGAAAAACTTTATACCAAATCAACAAAAAATACATAATACAGTCCCAATGCTAGCAATTTCACTAGTAGGTAAGGAAAGTGGTATTTAGAAATAGCAGTATATTACGTATTAATCATTTTCAAGCTGTATTCAAAGACTGGGGAGATTGTACAGTGGGTATGGCACTTGCCTTGCAAGAGGCCAACCTGTGTTCGATCTCCAGTATCCTGTATGGTCTCCTGAGCACGAGTCAGGGAGTAATAACTGAGTGCAAAGCCAGAAATAGAATAACCCCCTGAGCACCACTGGTGGCCCCAAAACAATAAAAAAAACTACTTTTGGGGGGGTGGGAAAAAAAAGTAGAAAAGTACATTTATGTCTAAAATTTCTGTCTTTTCATAACCTCTCAGGAACTTACAGCCACAATATAGAGTAGGCATAGAAAGACTACAAACCAATGCAAAGACTGGTGCTACAGTGAAGGTTTGCTGTTGTCAAATTCAAGCTGGGAGGAGTAGCTTTGGAAGCAAACATCACGCTGCCCACTGTTTTGGGCACTGTTGCTGTAAATATTTCCTCTGTTTACTTGGTATATACCATGATTTTAGGAAACATCGATGTCATACTTGTTTTAATGGATAAAGGAAAGATACCTTTGAGATGCTCCACGAAGATTACATATCTGCTAAATGGAAACAGCTCCTGAACACTGTCGGCTGTGGCCCAACACAACCCCCATAATAATAAACTAGTGACTTTCAACCCCCTTATTACCTGTGGACCAGTGCCCATTCATGGATTGATGGTTATGTACCGGAGAACTTAAGTCATATCTCTCCCATGTCATAGCTCAACTGGTGGATCTCCTGCCTTTATGTGTGTGAGGGCCTCGGATGAATTCAGCACTTCAAAAAGAAAAGAAAAAATAACCCTAAACTACTAAATAAGAAGTATGAAATGAGTACAGTGAGGTTAATAGTAGGCTGGGCCGGAGCGATAGCCCAGCGGGTAGGCGTTGCCTTGAACGCTGGCCAGCCCATACGGCCCGGTTCGATCCTCGGCATCCCATATGGTCCCCGAGCACCGCTGGGAGTGATTCTTGAGTGAGAGCCAGGAGAAACCCTGAGCATTGCCGGGTGTGACCCAAAAAAAAAAAATAGTACACAGGCTCTGGAGGTCCTAGGTCTTAAGAGGCAAGGTTGGGCCACACCCACCAGTGCTCATGGGGCTGTTACTTTTCTTTTTCTTTTAGCTTTTTGGTCACATTCCTTGATGCTCAGAGATTACTCCTCACTGTGCTTGGGGGACCACGAGGATGCTAGGGATCAAACCTGGATTTGCCTTATGCAAGGCAAATGCCCTACCCACTATCCTATTGCTCCAACCCCACAAAGGGCTGTTTCCAACTCTGTGCTTAGAGTGAACTGTCGCTGCTCGGGGATCATATGCGGTGCTGGGGATTCAGCTGGGACCAGTGCCTCATCTCCTGTACTCTTTCCAGGCCCCAGAGGCACTGGTTTAAACCAATTTGGATTTACTTGGCATCTTCTACAGGGCTGCTGCAGCTAGGCTTCTTCTTCTCTCTGCTAATGCTGGGTTGTCCTGACCTATTAATGATGAAATCCATCCTCAAGGGAGGTTGCACATCCCAAAGGAACTGGCAATAGTAGCGTAAACCTAGGGAGCAATTTTGTTCTCCTGTCCTAGTGGAGAGGTAGAAATTAACTCTTGTCTGTATTTCTTACAGGAATATGATACTAAAGTCACACCCCCCTCTTCACTTTTCTATCTCTTTCTATCATGTGCTTATAGCTTTAAAAGAAAAAAGTCAAGTTCTGGACCTGTCTGGTTTTGTGGCGGAAACATTCTGCAGGCTAGAGTGAGTTCTCCCTACCAGTGTCTCTATTTGCATCCCTGGTTTTGCAAATGAAAGGAGAGGTTAGCAGTTTTTTTTCTTTTTGGGTCACACCCGGCAATGCTCAGGGGTTCTCCTGGCTCTGCACTCAGGAATTACTCCTGGCGGTGCCTCAGGGACCATATGGGATGCTGGGGGAGCAAAGACCTATAGCCTGAGTCAGCCATGGTAGCAAAGCAAGCACCTTACCTACTGTACTATCTCTCCGTCCCCTTATGAGATCATATTTGACCCGCTAGGTGCTAGGTGCTCAGTATGGCAGTTATTCAACGTAGAAAGTGGTCTTTAACTTGTTCTGTTTCTCCGCTTCTTCCAGGCCAGTGCTCTTGTTGGCCCTGTGGTTTAGGCATTTTGCCCCATGTTGGGCTGTGGACTGTGAGTAGCATTGCCCTGTAATCTAATTGTGGACATAAGGTAGCAATGCCTGCACGTGCCCTGCTGCTATGGTACACTGAGCAAGTGCTTCAGGTTGGAAACTAGCCACAAAAGAATGAATTAACTGAGAATGACATGGTTGAAAGTGCATGAATGAAAGGGGCATATTAAAAGATCAAGGGGCTTGGACTAAAAACCTGGGATCAAATCTTGGCTCTGCCAGTCACTGGTTGCGTGACCTAGAGCAAGCCCCACAACCCTTCGGAGTCTCAGCTTTCTTATCTGTAAAATGAGGCTAATCAGAATAGCCAGTTCCTTTATTGGAGATCAGATGGGAGAAAGCATAGTGCAGGGGAGATTGATCTGAAAAGTAGAAAGTGTCAAATACTAATGCATTGCACTAAATTTCATTAAGCCTGTCCTTTATCAGTGGCGTGATTAGCACCTATGCAGCATTTGAGAAATCCCCATTTTAAATAGAAGGTAGCTATGGACTGAAACTAGTTTAACTCGCTTAATCCTACTTGCAGCACTGAACTGTCCTCATTTGGAGAGACCACCTCTGTCTGGTTTTGGTTTGATATTGGGGTCACACCTGGTGGTGTTAGGGGCTACTTCCAGCTCTGTGCTCAGGATCACTTCTAGCAGTGCTTGAGGGACTGTATGTGGTACCCGGATTGAACTGGTGTCAGCTCCCTGGAAGGCAAGTGCTATAACCCTGTACTAACGTCTTCTCATTTTTATTCCAACCTTTGTTTGTGTGTGTGTGGTGTGTGTGTGTTTTAGTGAAAAGAAGAGTTTTTATTAAATGAAATTTACTTAAAAGAAATGAGGGGAAAGAAAGAGAGGAAATACTTGTTCAAGAAAGAACAAGGGTTTCCCCAGAGTGGAAAAAGCAAGCAAGCAAGCATGCATGATCAAAGGAAACACGGGCTCAAGAGAGCAAGCCTCCACGATTTTTTAAAGGGTTTTTTAGACTTCCTTGGAACTACTTCAACCACTGACCAGATCTGGGGATCATTCACAAAGGCCTTCACCCTGGTGAAATCTTGAAACAAGGGAAAGAATTCTGGTTTCCCCTTCCTCTCTGAGCTGTTGGGAGCATCAGATGCTTTAGAAAGGGTACTGTAGAAGAGCAAAGCCTGTGAATGTGAGCCTAAATATGGTTTGGTATTTATAATATTGTAAATCATGGTGCCTAAATTTAGTATATACATATTTTCATGTTAATGATGATGATGGTGGTGGTGGTGGTGGTGGTGGTGGTGGGTGATGATGATGATGATGATGATGATGATGATGATGATGATGATGATTGGATCGGGCCCAGGAGATGGCTCAAAGGGCTTAAGCATTTGATCACATGTAGAACAGATGACAAATCCCAAATGAAGGTGTTTGGGACAAGGCTTTAACCCAGAGAGATGTGCTCTTCCGACAGGAACACCAGAAGGAAAAACACTAAGCTCCAGGTAGTCTGAGATATTAGCCTCAGTGTACCAGGGAGGACCGCCTGGGCCTCATTTGGGCATTTCGTCCTCTGCAGTGGGGAAGTCAGCCTTGTCTCTTGAGGTGGAAATTGCCATGTGCAGACTGACTTCGTGGAAAATGGTGTACATTCTATATCATCTTCTACCGGCGGAAGCGCCAGTGACACTTTCCCTAAAAAAAATAAATTACCCGAAATTTGCAGCACATTCATATTCAATTTCATCACAGCAGATGCTCATTAGTATGTTGTTGTTAATTGGTATTCACTTTAGGTTTTGTTTAAAATGAAGATAATAATTAGGGTTTTAATTACTGCATCGTTGGGGGTGTTTGTGGGGGAGAGGGAAAGAGTGAAATGCCTCTTAAAGCTTTGAAATATTTCCTGATGCTTATTCAGCAACGTGTGTTGCCAAAGACTTGGAAAAAATAACCTCATCTTTATAAAAATCTAGAGCTAGGAATTCTGAAATGAAGAGATTACTGTGTATGTGTTTTTTTAAACTCATCGTTATCAAGAACTCTCTCTAAATTGTCTACTTGATGGACACACTGAATCAAATGATAATCTGCACTACCATTCTTTGTAATCAAATTACCAAAAAAGACTTCTTGGAAAAGTAACCCTCACAAGCGGCTGATTAATGAAGTGGTGGCAATGTTTTATATTAGAACTAATTGAAGTAATCCAAATAAGTTATTTCTGTAGCCTATGGAAGTAATTTCCTTTGCAAAGAAGTACAGTGGAGTTGGCAAACCAGCATGTTTTTTGCCCTCTGTTGTTCCATATTTGCAAAATAGGTTAAGTTGATTGGATATCACAGCCTAAAATGGGTAGGAAACTAAGTAATTCAGTTGAGTGGCAAGGAAAGATGGGGTTTATCTCCATCCTTTTATAATTCAGACTGATAATTTCATGAGCCTTAAGATGTAGAACAAATGAGGGTAGTGGGATTCTAAAGGTGGATCTGTCCTAAAATCCTACAAATAGCAGTTTTAATACACTTTATAAAAGGGATCACTCATAAAGAGTTTAAATGCATTCTTTAATGGTCTTCCAGTGCTCTGGTCTGCCACTCTGGTTTTAACTACTGTTGTGTCGACAGATATGCAGAAAGTTGCACATGCTTTTGAATATAGCTTTAGCAAAAGCGTGCTGGAACACCTGTTATGGGGGCGGACTAGGCATTCAGACTGCAGAAATCCCCACCCGAGCGCCTCTTCCCCCAACCCCACCACCACCACGTTCAGTTTATAGTATTCCAGGGAGGGTTTTCATTCTCCTTTTACAGACGGAAGCTGTTGAGTTCTGATTGGTTAGGTCTCCCCCAACCTTTTAAGTGGTAGCGCTGAATTTCCCAAGAGTGGCTCTGCAGTTCCAGTCACTCTGGGGAGAGGCACACAGTGAGCTTGAAACATCCCAAGGGAGCAAAGTTGTGTCGGACAGTGCATTGCAGTGAGAGGTTAGCATGGACTCGCGAAGCCCTTCCAGACATCCATTGAGGGGCCAGCCAGCTATAGGCCTGGCTCTGGCCTAAGCACCAGAGGCACAGGGGAATATCCGCTCCTTGCCCTTAGGAGATCAGCTTCTAGGAAGCACAAGGCTGAAGGAACCAGAAAGGATTGCTTGGGGGTAATCTGCGGGCCAGAGCCATGTGGTGAACCATGGAGACCCAGAGAGACCATTGGGTCTGTGAGGTGAAGGAGCCCGCTGAGTCGTGAGGAATGACCGACCTCCCAGACACTGGGAGGACACTGAGGTCTGATAAGATACGTGCGGCCCGTCTGGTAAGGCTGACCACAAGCTGGAACAGCTTGGGCCAGGGCTCTGGGGAGGAAGCAGCAAGTGGCCTGGGGAGGCATGTGGCAGGCTGGAAGTTCAGAGGCACATGGAGCGCTTGTGAGAGAGACCTCAGAGCTCGGGGTTCCATCCCAGAGATGAAGAAGGTGCTCCGAGGGTCACTCAGCAAAGCCTGTGCTTCTAAAGCAGTTCGCCATCCCCGACGTGTATTTCCTGGTCTTGGTCAGGGGTGTGGGTTTGAATGCCTAGAGGAAATTCCCCCTTCACCTTTTGGTTAAGTAGTCTAAAGTGTTGTCATTGTACTTTAAAGGCTGTAGGCAGTATTGCTTTATTTGTGCTTTTTTTTTTTTTTGGCTTTTTGGGTCATACCAGGGATGCTCAGGGGTTACTCCTGGCTCTGCACTCAGGAATTACTCCTGGCGGTGCTGGGGGGGGGACCATATGGGATGCCGGGGATCAAACCCGGGCGGCACCGGCCGGTCGTGTGTGCAAAGGCAAACGCCCTACCCTCTGGGCTATCGCTCCGGCCCTATTTGTGCTCTTAATCGAGGAACACTGATACTTAATCATCAAAAATACTGCTTAGCTACGTTTGGGGACTTGAAGTTTTGGGTTATTTTCCATCCTGGTTAGTTGTGGTTCAGATTTAAATCAAAGGATGGGGCCAAAGCAACGTACAGTGAGTAGAGCACTTGCCTTGCACATGGCTGACCCAGGTTCCATCCCCAGTACCCCATATGGTCTCTGAGCAGCACCAGGTATGCCCTCCCCCAAATAAAACCAACTTAAACCAAAACCAAAGTAGTTTTGCTCAAGTATTTGTGTGCCAGGTGCTATGGGAAGCAGGGCTGAGTGTTCTCAGCTGTACAAGGCAGATGATAACTTGAGTTCAACATTTTGCTCTGGTGCAGAGATAGTACAAGTAGAAAAGCACTTGTGTTACATGCAGCTTGGCACCACATATGGGCCCCAGCACTGCCAGGGGTCACTCCTGCAACACTACCTGAAGTGCATTTTTCTGTGAATAATCCCTAGAGTCATGCGCCCAACTCAAGGGTTTTTCAGGGATGGTGTATTTATTTTCAGTTGATAAAGAAGTAGTTTCAGCTCCCACCTTCTCTGTCCCTACAAATTAGAAAGAGGAAGCAGCCAGACACAAATCGTCCAAAGATCTTCGGACACTAAAGTGAAAGACTGTATTGTCAAGTAGGTCAGAGAAAGTCCACCAAAGGCCGATCATTACAATCTTCTTAGAAACAACTTGTCTGTGTCTGCTAATGCTGGGCGCTCTCATGCCCGGGAGACCCAGCACCTCCATGCCTAGTTATTGTAGTCAGCAGAAATGGACATATCTGTGCATCAAAGATGTATAAGGAATTCATAGTGGGACCATTGTTAATAGACACACATTAGGAAGCCCTTTGGAATGTCTATCCTCCCCTCGAGTAGATACATTGATTGTGGTATATTTGTTCAGTAAAAATACTTCAGAGCAATGAGAAGAGAAACAAACTCTTGGTATACGCAACTACATGAGTGAATCTCATAGCTATGGTGCTGAGCAAATGAACCAGACAGAAAGAGTATAAATTGAATGGTTCCACGTACATACTTTTTGTTGGTGATTTTTTGGCCACACCAGCTATGCTCAGGGATCACTCCTAGCCGACTCAGGGCTGTATGCGGTGCCAGGGGTTGAACCAGGTTGGCCATATGCAAGGCAAATGCTTACCTCGTGGTACTATCACTCCACTCCCTCTCATGTACTGTTTTTAAGGCAAGTCTACATTGTTAA